>CAUYSK010100923.1:0-162430 GCA_963575035.1 Avahi laniger
CTCTTTAATTCATTTTCCTGCCTTCTGCTGATTACAGAATGGGGTGACTTATGAGAAAAAATTGGGAGACCAGCTTATTGTCAAAACAGCTCTAAAACAGTATCTGATGTTTCCCCTATTAAAAATGGGGTGGGGGGGTTCCACATGCCTTCATGAAGCAGAGCACAGTTTATCCAATAGTTAAGATGCATGTTGTCTTATTCCAGGATTCTAGACCTCCTGCAGAAACAAAACCATTTAATTTTCTTTAACCTAGCATTTTTCAACTGTATTTAACTAAGGAATTCTTTTTATGGAGCATTTATTAACACAGTTTAGAAAAATGCTACTCCTAAGAGTGACTTCATTATTTTAACGGTAAGACACGCATACACAGACTACTTGTTTATGCTGCAGCTAACAAATATGCAAATTAACATAATTGAACAATTAGCAAATTAGATAATTATGCTTTTGTACTTTTACTTGCAAAATTACTAGTTTATTTAATTAAGACACCTGTCTTAAACGGAAGTGTTGCACATGGAAGTATTGAATTAACCTGGCTTGGTGGCAGATATACGAGATTTGTTCAGCAATTAAAAGTACCTGTAGAAATGAAAACATATTTTTCTTACTGGTGTTCATAATCAAGGCAGAATCTCTTTATTTAGCTAATCCTGTGAATTAAAGAACTATCAAAAATATAATGCGTGCATTTGCTTACCACTGTTCCTCAAAGAAGTTTTTCAGGACAGTCTTTAATCCTAACCACACAGATTGTCATTATTTTGTAAAAAGATGGTCCTACTCATGGTATCCCTTTATTGATTAAACCTTCAATAGCCTGGAGTACATATTATTGCTTTAAGGTGCCAATACTGGTGACAACTTGCATCATTCAAACACAAATTATAATATACATGTTTCTATATTCTCTCTCCCCAGTAGAAAATTTCAAAAATTAAAAACCAAAGAACAAGAATGAAGCAAAGAAAATAAGCCATTGTTTGCTTTGACACTTCCTATTACCCTCGTTCCTTCGTGCAGCCCCTAAATCTTCATTCCAGCAGTTTTCCAGGTATGTCCCTGGGATACAAATCCTGTCTGCCACGTTTCTACATGAAAATATCCATCCACTTGGCACCATCATCTTAGTTCATGGCCAAGGAAGACAGCAAGCCAATGAACTAATATGCATACATGTGTGACCATCTCATGCCAAAGTTGGCTCTTTCTCTCTCTAATTTCAAAACCCCCTTGTGTCATAACCTTCTGCTTTCTCTTATTCCTGCCACTGTGATTGTCACTTCCTCTTAAATCTTCCAAGCAATGGCCCACATTCTGAGTTCACTTTCTCTTAAGAAGTTATTTTTGCTCCTTCCACCAAATGTCTTAAAAGCAAGCTCACATTATCACATAAACATCCTCATCACGCAGTTGTACGGTGACAAACAGCACAGATGCTCAGGCCAGACTGCCTGGGTTCAAATGCCAGTTCTGCTACTGATTGGCTGCCTGGGTTGGGGCAAGTTGTTCAGATCTGTGTGCTGTGCCTTAGTTTCCTTATCCATAAACAGAAAATAATAGTCCCTACCTTGAAGGAGAGGCTTCACAGACCTCATTTGTGAGATGGGAATAATATAGTATTTTTCTCAAAGGATTAGTATGAAGATTAAACAAGTTTAAGACTATAGAATAGTTAACAGGAATATGTAAGTATCCAGCTCTAGTACATAGCTGTGTCCATCCAAGTTATGCTACTGTTGCAACCCAATATCTGCCTCCATATGCTACTAAATGATTTCTGTCCTTTAAAGATCAGTACTGATCCCTTAAATACCGAATCAAGTAATCCTTCCTCATTCCTTATCCTCCTACGCTCATTGGGCTTTCGCATCCCTCAGCTTCCTTCTGTGACATGGAATTTTTGAGTTGTTCTTCTAAACTATTAAGAGCTGCCTTCTTTCTTTAGCTGACTCATGTTCCTCTCATAGTCCCTTAAATAGCTTTTGTTTCACAAGGTTGGGTTCTCATGCTTCTTTCTTTCTCTAAATATTTGCCTTTGCTGGCTCATCGAGGCTCATCTCTCAATGATCACATTCACACCTACAGACGTCACAGCTTTCCCAAGCTCTGGTCCTGCATTTCTACTTGGAGGCCATCTATCCCCACCTGCTGGTCCCACTGATATTTCATATTCGACACACCTCCAATCCAGAATCAACATCCTAAATAATTTTGTAAGTTTTACTTTTTGTTTTCTTAATGCCTCCACCATGATCCCTAAATTCGAGGCTCAAAATAAAGGTGTCATCATAAAATATTTTCTGGCCATTCTATTCTTAGAAAATCTTTGACATTTGTCATGTCTTTCCTACGGCCAAGTTGGAATCTACTGTAAGATTCTAAATAATACAACTTGCATGTCTGAATTAGTATAATGCCACACGAACAAGAAATGAATCATTCTCCAGAGAACAAAACTTTTTATCCTATCATGAGTAAGAAAAACATGTTGGAATATGAGGTTAGTTTGTTTTTTTCTTCACTTAACCTATGTGGCCTATGTGGAAAGCCTCCTATAGTTAGGCATGATTTAGCTGAGGCATAGGAATACCGTGTCCAAAAAGAAACAATGGTTGTAAACAAATTGATGTTCTGAAATCCTTAGCATAAAATGTGTTATACATTCAGGCAATATTATCACTGAGAAACATGAAAGCAGTTATATTATTTTGCAATTTTGCAGTCCAGCCTTATAAAACACCTTATCCTGCGACATTATTTTCTTCTGAATCATAATGAAAGTACAGTGTTGCCACTGTAACTGTTCTATCAACTTATCAGGAAAGGTATTAATGTAGACTTTAAGAAGGATGGTGTCAAACCAGATACTGAGTTCACACTCACTTGATGACCTTCAGTGTTTTATTTAACCTTTCTTGCCTTCACAAAAGGAGTTACTTCGTGTGTTTATGTGTATCATGAAATTCCTTTGCTAATCGTCGCCCTCACTTACTTTAAGGTCCTTAAAAAACAAGCAATGCTCCTGTCAGCAAACTTGCTTTCTTCAGCTTTGCGCTTCGGTAGAGAAGTTTACCGAATTGTATTGTATTTCACAGAAAAATCCTGAGATTCTGAAAGAAAGATGCTGAAGAGAAACTAGATCATCTTTCAGGCCATTTATCAAAGTGCTCACATTTCCCATTTCGAGCCAGGTGAAACGATAATAAACACTGAGAAATGAGAGCTGTAAAATAGAAAACAGAAAAAAAAAAAAAAAAGAAGAGGAAGAAAGCTGATGTTTCGGTTCTTGCCAACTTTGGATCCCAGGTGGAAGGTTTTGGATAGTCTGTGAATCACACTTTCAAAAACTGTGCTGTATTTCTGAGGCTGGAGCATGGTTTCTTCCCTATTTCCAGTGGAGAACTTGCTCATTGTGGTGAGTCTCAGAGACAAAGTCTGTCAAACCATCTGAGTAATTTTCCTTAAATACAGGTTAGTACTATCTACTTCAGTAAGAAGAGAGGTATAATGGCTCAATGCTTCCTCTTCTCTTGGCAGGTTACAATTAAGGGTTAGAGTAGAGGAAGGGGCTGATCAACCAAGCGGTCTTCACTAACTCGGAATAACAACAAAGTTATCCTATGGTCTGGGACACGTGGTTTATCTTTTTTGATTCTCAGTAGGAACAGTTGACCAGACTGGAATAAAGTTGCTGCTTATAAAAAGTTGTACTAGAACCAAAGAAAGAGAAGGAGTAATTCTCTCCAAGACTGAGTAAGGTAGCCCTTCTTAGACAGATCCTTTGAAATCACTGAATGATTATCCTAATGGCCTTGCTTTAAGTACTGGAGTCCTACTTAGATTATACACTCTCCAGAAAAAAAAATAGTATTACTATGACAACATATCATCATCAAAAAGCATTTATTATTATTTCTTCTATATATCTCCGGGAACAGTACAAGAGAATACAACTGATTTTTACAAGGCTTCTAATATAAGACAATATTAGAGCTAGAAGAACCGTATTAAT
Source organism: Avahi laniger (assembly GCA_963575035.1). Taxonomy (NCBI): domain Eukaryota; kingdom Metazoa; phylum Chordata; class Mammalia; order Primates; family Indriidae; genus Avahi; species Avahi laniger. Next base: position 4,022 of record CAUYSK010100923.1, read on the forward strand.
AACAGTAATGCATAGATTAATACATAAAGCAGAATGTTTGCTTACATGCCAAATGGACAGGGCATTTGTAAGATCCAGACTTACAAGTTCAAGATTATAGGAGGCCTATATTTAAAGACAAATTTTTAAAAAGGATAATCACTGAAAGTATATTTCAGTATTATATTAAAGAGAATACTGAGAAATGTACAATATAACACATTTATAAAAGAATCCTAGACAGAAAAATGTGTCTACAGAAATCCCACTAAGAGAAAATGAGTTAGTTCCTTTTTTGACACTTGGGTGTATTTATAATAAAGACATATATCCTGACAGGGAGAACTTTAAGATTGGCTTGGGTGTAAGTCTCCTTATTTGGGAGATGTCACAGAGTAGTCTTTTTCTTTTAATTTGAGAGTGTCCCTATCATAAGGCAGGCCAGATGACCTCTCAAACTCCCATTCAGCCACAAAACTCTGTGAAATCAGAAAATGGTTCTAACCATGTCAGGAAAGCTGTCAGTCTCTCTTGATAATGGAAGAGGGCAAGCTGAAAAAACATTCAATAAGCATAAAGTAAGCATTATTGATGTCTTAAAAGTGTTAGTATCCCATGAAACACAGGAGCGTGGGTATCCGCATTAAAATCATTGGCACCAGCAGGACCATAACTCTCACTGTTAAGCGATAATGCATTTTGCATTAATGCTTAACATTGAGAAATCCTGACATGCCACACCAAGGGAGTTTGAAGTCGAGTAAAGTAGATTCCCTTTGAATTGCGGTCCTGTGGGCCACAGTGGGTGAAGAGAGCCCAAGCTGAAAGAACAGGGACAGGGACTTGATTTAAGGGAAGGAAACCTATCACCATAGAAAGTTTAAGAGCCCTACTGCATATGGCTCCATCCAAACTGTGTGCTCTGAGCATTTCCACCTTGCAGAGGGGAAGAGACTCAGTCTGGAGAAGCCTGCAATTTAAACGATCTTCAGAACGATTGGGGGAATTCCCTGAATGCACAGGGTATATTCTTTTACTTCTTTACTTGTCCTCTATTCCAGCAGCTATTACGATGGTTTATCAAAAATGAGCACTCGATGGTTGACCGAAAAATGAAGACTTTTCCTCCTCTTAGCCCACTTGGCTATCTTCCCTCACCATAAGAGAGCCCTATCCCCCACCCCACTCCTTCCAGGGAGTCAGCGAAGCAACACTGTTTCTTTTGACTGATAGATTATTATCTCCAACACTTTCTTCCCTTTGCTCTAACCTCAAGTTTCAAAGGCGCAAAAGAGAAATATTAATAATTGGAGGCAGCCTGACGACCTAAGAGAAAGTCACTGTGGAGCTGACACCAGCTGTGCAAGCTTTTGTGCCTCTAATAGGACACTATATGCTGAGAAGCAGGGAAACAACACAGGGGTCTGCTCTGACGTTGAAATTTTATGATTAACTCCTCTGACTAAATGCAGACAAGTATAAATGCTCTGCCTGGAAACCGAGCCTAAGACACAAAGCAAAATGGCATCCTTTTTAAAGCCAAACACATTTCGGAGAAGAAAAAAGGACTCCGTTTCTATTTACATACTTCAGCAGACTCCTCCTCCCTCCCCCCACTCCACCCCCAGCTGCCAACCTAGGTGTTTGGCGGGCATCCACTGTAATCTGTTCTCCTTCATTATGTTAATCTGTGGGCGGAAAGATTTCTGTCATCTTCGAATCGCTGGTACAGCAATGGTAAACACCTTGGCCTGTCTGTAATTGGACAGGTGTCTGCACTGATGTCACCCAGCTTTTAATTCAATTAAAGAACTGGCTGCTCTGCTCTCATCACCCACTCATTTCCGTTGCACTTTTAGTCTGGCGGTGAAATCCGCACACGGCAATTGTCTAGCCCGAGTCCAAAGTCAGCCGTCCCCTCGCAAAGATCATCCGTGATATTTCAAATGGACTCCAACAAATCCGAGAGTATTTTCATGTTAGTAAGGCATTTGGAATAATATGGGGAATTTGTTATCTCTCTTTTTTTTTTCCTTTATCTTTAAATTCTATAGGATGTAAATGGTGTCTTCTACTACTGGCCAGTAATTAGGAGCAGTCACAGTAAACAGAAAAGCTGTTTCTAGCTTCCTCTCCCCGGGGCTTTCCTCCATCTCGAGAGAACTCATCAGAGTACAATGCTCTTATTTATTTGCTGGCATTTCACATTTGGATCAAGAAAGTGAGGGTGGGCAAGAGCAAGACATTTATTAAGAGAGCCATCTGGCCAGGGATGCCACACAGGCAGAGCTGCTACTGCTACCTGGAGACACAATGCAAGAGCCCACTTTTTTAAAGAAAACCAGCCAGGGGAAGGAGAGAAGAGACTTCTGGTTCAGGTCTCTGCTGTGGTGCTGATAAATTCTAATTTTTAAGTATACATCCCAAACCAACCCAGTGGATAGATTAAAGAGAGTAAATCAATCCAACATGCCATGCTTTCTGCTCACTTAAAGGAACCTCTGGAAATAAATTAAAGTTCTAACACAGACATTTTGACACAGTGACCTCATGAAACTGAATAATGACATTTGTTAAATATGGATGAAAATTTAACAGTCTAATAGAGATCTGGAAACACATCCAGGATGTTTCTCCCCTGGTTCTTAGTAGCTCAGGAAGGTGGGATTTGTTGTTGTTGTGTTTTGGGTAATGTTTTAGATAAAAATAAGGATTCCTGATATTTATAAAATGAAAGTCAATTTTCACTTTACCCAAAAGGTGGAACAGTAAACACACTAACCCCAAACTTAAGATAATCCTTTGGAAACTTTAAAACTAATTTTTCCTACATATAATTTCCTTCAAATGGACTTTCTTACCTTGTTTAAAACTTCTAGTAGGGACCACACAAGATCACATACCAATCAAAGACTATGTAGATTTTGATGCTTACAAATAGGAAAAAAGATATTTTTTATTCTTTTATTTTCTCTATAAAATATAGAGCCTAATCCCAGTCTAAAAGGATGGTATAAACAGTGATTTTAATTGAACTTAAAACATTATCCAGTTAAAATTCTCTCAGCAGGCTTACATCTAACCTCAAATTTTAAATCAATGCCTTTGTGGTAAGAACTACAGAGTCTCTGTCATTTTCATTCTAATTTGGGAGTAAGTTTGAACCTACAGACATGCGTTAACTTTTTATCTTACATAAAGGGCTGATACTGAAATTATTGGTACTCTCCAAGAAAATATTGGACCTGCCTAAGCAGGAAGGCAGGCAAGGAGACAGGAAGAAAAGAAAAGAAAGAAAAATGAAAGTCATCCCTTACTGTACAGTGTCCTAGGTCCCCTGCTAAAAGCCTCTGGTAGTGTTTCCCAATTGTACAGAGGGGAGATGCTGTTGGGCAGAGCGTAGAATGTGGTGCCCAAGTTCATACAGCCAGAAAGCAGTAGAGCTGACATTAGAACCTACGGTTTTGACGTCAAGACCATTGTTCTTCCTATTTGACCTAAGCCTCAGTTCTACAAGAAGAAAAAAAAAAGGGTTGATGAAATGTTACCAAAAATAATAGCATACTTTTTATGGCAAATACTTTATTGGAAACACACCTTAAAATGTGTTAAAAGATTCAAATTTATTACTAAAACCTACTATCTATAAACAGAAAGTAGCATTCTTGTCCCCCAAATGAGCAAGTGTGTATGACCATAATATTCCTTTACAAAAACAACTGATTCATAAGAAACTCTATATGGAGGGGTGTGTGTGCATTAGTGGGATTAGTGAGTACAACATTGGATTTTTATTTATTACTATATATATGACCTTTTTGATTCATTCTAAATATAGTACAAACATAAAATGATCACAAAAAGGGAGAAAACAGAAAAGTTGGGGCGATTATTCTTAATCTTTATCAAATCGGATTGATAACCCAGAAGTATTTGTACTGAATATTATTAGCATTATGAACATGCCTCTAGTTGATTATCGCTGTAGAGCTAAATTTATATATTACTATCATTTTTAACCATGGCTCAACATGTTACCAAAAAGAAATTCAAATCCTTAACTGCAAATTCGTACTACTTAAAATAAAATGAATAACTTGGAAAAAAAAAACTGTGTAGATTTCATAATGTACAAGTGTTCAGGCACATTATGTATTCATGAGAGTTAGGCAAAGCTATTAACTCATCAACACTGCATTACCTAATGAAATTCTTCTACATTAGCTAAGCAGGAACATTACATCATTTCTATTTTTACTATTTATGTCATAGGCTGTATTTTTGTCTTGCAAATTTTTTCAGACCAATTTCTTTCAAGATTTACATTTAAAGAAATAGTTTGCAATAAACTACAAACATTGAAATATTAATGTATGGCATACCATAAAAACTGGCAAAGATTTCCTCAAAATTCATCTTTTAACAATACTATCAAAATGAATTTCATTCATTTACTTCTGATGTTTGTCTATTGTGGCAGAGACCACCAATCACCCTCTTACTATATATTACACTCTTCTTCCTCTATAAAATAAAAAGATTTTTTAGCTTGGCAAATGGCCACTTTGAAAAAGGACAACATTTCCCAAAATTCCCTGAAGCTAGGCACAGCCAAGTGACTAAGTTCTGACTATGGAATGTAACAGAGGTGGAGGAACAGCTTCTAAAATATGTCTTTAAAGTGAATGTGATGTGACATAAAATAAATATGTCTCTAACCATTCCTTCTTCCTGCTGGATAGAAACCATACTGGAAGTCTGAAGCTCGAACAGCCATTTTGGACCATGAGGTAGGAGCCATATCCCTAAGAATGGCATGGCAAAAAGAGGAAGTTCATGGGTCCCTGGCACTATGACCATCTCACCTCTGCACTGACTTACTGTGGGCATCTATTGCCAGAGAGAGAAAAGTTTCATCTTGTTTAAATTACTCTTACTTTAGGTTCTCTGTTTCTCAAGTGAAACTAATTAAAAATGATAACCCCGTTACTATTAGTTTTTCTCTTCATAAAACTTTTATTTTATATATAATATTTCATAGAGAGTGATTGGGCTATATTTTGGTGGTATACAAAATCAGATTGCAAAGGCAGGATCTATAACTAGCCTGGAACATGGTAATACTTTTTAAGTAAATTAATATTTTCTGCTTTGTATAATTATAAGCATTGCAGCAGTATTGGCTTCATTTTTAATTGCAAATATAAAATAGTTGAGTTCTACTATGAGCTATAAGTTTTAGAATCAATCTTTAGATTCTGTTCACCCTACCAATATTTTCCCCCACTGGAAAAATGTGTATTAAATTCCAAATACATGTTTAAGGTGTAATAGTTTCATACATTATTTCATAAAATTAGAGAACCGTAGCACTAAGGAGACTTTAGTAAGCTGAATTTGCTTATTTACCCATTCCTTCATTCATTCTTTTAAAGAAAGTATATGGATCATCCACCTTGAGCAAGGTATTGAATAAAACTCAAAATAAATACAAAACGGGATACTTGTCCTCCAGGACCTTGTCTAATAAAGAAATAACCTGAGTGCACAAAGAGGACCCATTGGCAGTTTTAGCAACTGTGCAGTGAGAATTCTCAGTTGAATAGAAAGAAAAATTGCATGGCATTGAATTAAAGTCTCTCTCTGCAGACTTCTCAGGCAAGTATGATAATAATAAATATTATATATATAGCTTATATGCGTATATGTGCATATACACATATACAGATACATACACATATAGAGTAGCATCTTATTGGTAGATTGATGGCTGAGTTTAAGTTCCAAAGTCAGGCATAAGGCAAAAATAACTTATGATTTAAAGTCCCCTTGACAACTCCTTATATGGCCCATAAAGTACAGTACATTTGGTTTTGTGTATGCCTCTAACTCTTCATTAATCAATGGTTCTTTAGGGCTCTTGAGCCTTCATTCTCTTTGTGGGTACCCCAACAATGAATTTTACTTCTCTGTCAGTGGTTGGGAAACCCTAAAATTATTCAAACATTCTTTCCAGCTGACAGAATTTACAGTTTCAGGACTGGATAGCCTCCCTTATCTGTGACATTATTTTAAAAGTTTTTTCACTTTTTTCTTCATGCCTTCCCCACTTACAAGGTATGTAGTTAAAAGTTTGTAACTTAAATACATGCAGATAAGACTCTACTACAACCTTACAATTATATTTCATATATTGAATTGCACTGGTCTCTCTTTTCTTTGAATCTAATGGCCATCCTGCAATTTAGAACTTAGGTTTTTGTTTTCTTTTCTTGTTTTGTTTTGTTTCTCATTTCCCATATAAGTAGTGAGCTCCTTATTTTTCTACAGGGCATTACAGGGTAGGGAGAGTGCTGCAGAACCTAACACCCTAATTCCACAGCTTGTGAATCAGAATCTGCATATTACCAAGATTGCAAGGTAATTCTCACTTCCTTTCTGCTGGGAACTTTCAGATGCACTGTGCTTGAGGGTCAAGGGACCCACTGACACTTGCCCTAGCATTTTTATGGTGGCAAACCTAACGCAGTTGGAATAAGAGCCAGGAAAAAAGCAGGCACAAATTCAAGCCTAGCAGGTGAAAATAGTCCTTTCTCACTTGGCCATTCCTTTATAACAGTGTTTTTCAACATAGAGTTCATGAACCTTCTGCAAAAGAACCAATTGGAGCACTGAGTAAATGCAGATTTCTAAACCCTAGCCCAAATATACAGAATCTTGTGTGAGAGATTCAACAATCTGCATTTTATTAGCAATCTGGGAATCACCTTATGACCAATGAACAATAGAACTCAGAGTCACTAATTATTACAGAAGAGAGGAAGAAATTAGAGACAGATTTTCAATATGCAGCCCACTTTCTTCAGGTAAAACATTAAAGCCCATTGCATGTGAGGACTGAACCAGTTTTAGCAGCAAAAGATATATTATCAGTTGCATTATAAATTACAATGTCTTTTTATTTTTCTACATAAATTTGGGCATATTTGGGTCATCTGAAAGATTATTACTGCTTCATCTGCTAATCTATAGTGAATAATAAATAGCATTTATTATTATTTATTATTCTGCCGGAGGAAGGAATATAACTTCTACACTTTAGCTCAATGTAATGCAACAATAAAATTGAGAAAATATTTTCTGTATACCAATTATATTCACAGCACTATGCCAGGTGCTTAGAAATTATGCTGATAATTAAGTTTACACGTTTAACATCTTAAGGAAAAAATAATTCTGTATGTAAAAATTCTTGAATTCTTTATTCTTGACATAATTTCAAACCAAATTGTGAAGTGACTTTCTGAGCAGCCCTCAGTTTGAGTGGAAATGCCAGGACTGTCTCTCTGGGCTGCAGCTTTGCATGTTAACAGGGCTGGAGGGAAAATCAGCAAAAGCTAAGGCAGAGTTAATTGGAGCCCTTTGCAACAAGTCTAAAGATACACAGGAGTGATACCTGCAGGGCTTCCTACCCTGTGGCTCTAGCTGAGGAAATGAACCTTAAAGAACTCCTTGCTCTGAACCCTGGCCTTGGGAGGGCACAGAATCCAGACCCCATGGCCCAAAGGGGCCCATTTGCTCCTGAGTGGGGCTGTTAACCCTTGGACTCTCCATTGCTACTGGGATTTATCTCATTTAATTCTCTGGTAGCCAAATTCATGAATGGTAAATATTCTGTTTCACTATTCTATTCTTCCAGTTCTCTTAGCTGATATTCCTTTTTAAAATTTTTCTTTGCTTTTTTGCCTTCTGCTTTTTGTAAGTCTGACCATAATTTCCCACCATTTTCCAATAATCACTGCACCTAATTTTTGTTGTCTTATGATGTTCCTTTGCTAATGTTATTTTACTTACTTTTAATATTTTATTATTTTTATATAGACGTTTACTTTTCCCCCCAACATTTTTGAATTATAATTGGGAAGTGAAAGTTGTCAGAAGAATTTCTGGATAAAACTGAAATGGGATCACTGGTGTCAAACTCCTCCATTTAATCATGTTTCCCAATGTTGGCTGTAAAACAGAATGACTAGCGATCCTTTAAAAATACAGATGCCCAGGCTAAATTCCAGATGGATTAAATCCGACTCTGTATGTGGGGCACATGGGCATCAGTGCTTTTTAAATCTCCCCAGGTGACTCAGTTTGCACCTATAGTTGTGAACTACTACCTTATAAGAATCCCAATGCAATGACCAAAGGTTTAGAAATGCCCAGAAGGATACCAGGCAAAGACAAATGCACTACTAGAAGGAGAGTCCCTGGCAAACGCAATTCCCAAGACAGGTGCAAAATGCCAGCAAGCTCTCAGCAGTCTTACTTTACCAAACACTGGGAAGAAAGGAGCTGAAACTGTAGGATTACTGCAAGGCTAATGCAAATTTACCTCAATTGACCCTGTCATCATCCCAGTGAAGGTTTTTATTAATAGCAACTAGCTGCCCAGTAAAATGATTTGGAAATGATTTCATTTTCCTAGGCAAACGCCCAGTCTGAAAATAATTTTCGGGATGGGGCAACTGAGCTGTGGAGTTGAGATTTGAGGGTGCATTTAGCCGATGGAAAAATTGTAACTCGAAAGGAGTATGAGAACATAGCTCTCAAATTATTAATACAAAAGACTATCACATTCTGGGGAGGATTAGATTCAAGAAACCTGTAAAATTTAAAAATCATCAGTTTTGTGTTATTAATAAGATCTAAAAGAATGTGGAATTCATTAAAGGAAAGACAGAAGGTAAGTGGTAAACAACAGAGATGAAGATGAAAATTGAGGATATCAAAAGGCATGCAGAAATCAAAGGCAGCAGGATGAGATGAGGAACAAACGCAAATCATACTGAAGTAGAAGAATTAAAAATCATCTTATGTCTCAAAGAGCAGATTCAGTGGTGCAAAAATCAGAAAATGAGAAGAGAAACAATTATGTGGTAATAACCCAGAATTCAGAAAATATAATTTAGAGATTATAAAGATAACTATTAATTCATTGAACATTCACTTTATACCTCTTTCTGAGCAAAATAGTTTACATAGGCAATTTACTTTTATTTTGACAACATTTTCATAATATAAAGAAGGTTTTTATCCCTAATTTGTATGGGAAGAAACTCCAATAGAGGGATATATTTTTAAATTTGCCTGAGATCAGACAGCTAAAAAGTGGTATAGGTGGGGTTTGAACCTAGATAGATTTGACTCTACAAGTTGTGTTCTGAACTGCTAAAATAAGGAGAACAACCTAAGAAGCAATGTATAAAATATTGAAAACTGCTATTTCTCACCAGAAGTAATTATCATACACATAATGGCAAAATTTCCAAGCCAAATAAAGACCCAAATCTGAAAAAAAAGAATTCATTATGTAACCAAAAAAAAAAAAAAATCAATGAAAAGAAACGAACATATTTTCTGATAACATTTTTTAACTTAATAGGTAAAGAACCCTTTTTCAACCAATAAAGCTAGATTGCCTTGTACATTCAGTATCAGCATTATTTTATTCAAATAAATATGATTCTAACAACCAAAATTAAATATTAAAATCTCAACAAAAGTCATCTCAGAAATGCTAACAAGGGATTACTTTCAAGATCAACAGCAAAACTGCTCATATCTCATATCCACTTTGACTATTTTTCTCTCTTTTGGTATCTTGCTAACTCAACTAACTAGCTAAGCATCTGCCACCAACCAATCTCTATTCCCCTAATGTCTCCACCAAATCTGGCTCTCTGGCTCTCTACTTTCTCACCCATCCATTTCACTTTCTAGTCTTCTTTTCCTTTACTGCGAAGTTCTCTGACTTTGATAATTATCCCAGCTGCCTTTGGTGCTCCCCAATTGACATCCCCTCTCATTATCCTGACTATGCACAATAATTAAAGTCCACCTGACAATGCCAGAGCTGTTCTTAGTTTTTCAGATTACTTTCTACATATGTCCTTGCTGCTCCCTTTAGCATAGTAACAGCACAGAAACCTTTAAAACCCCTTGAGGAGAAAAAAAGCTAAAGAATTCATAGTTCACACTGACTAGAATAGCAGAAAAAACAAAGCACTAGAAAACAATTACTAACAAAACTGGAAAGCATAAAACATGATGGAAGAAATAAGAGCAATTATATCAATTATAAAAATAAATGTGAATGAGTAAATCTCCCCTACTAAAATACAGAGAATTTCAAGTTGCACATCAAACTGAAACTACAGAGATTTACGGTAAGTCCTTACGTAATGTCAACAATATGTTTTTGGAAACTGCCTTTAAGAAAAACAACATAATAAAACTAATTTTTCCATTTGATACCAATTAATATAAGTAAGAGTTACATTCCTACAGCATATTTCTGGTCACAAAAATATTACCAAACCTCTTAATAAAGACCCAAACACTTCTAATTTTAAACATTGAAATAAACATGAGGTCTACATACATTTAACAAAGATTAATCAAAATAAGTGAGATAATTACTTATCCAAGTTTTGGTGAATCAGTGAGTGACCACCATCATAGTGGAGGTGGGTTACATCAAGAAATGAATGTTTGCAAAGCTAAACTTGTCAGGAGCACCTCCTACCACCAGGCAGTTCGAAAACCATCACAAATAGGGAAGCTCATCGAGTCCTTTCGTACTGTATCATTTATTGTTGTGAATATGTGATTGCCATAGACTTTATGAATTTTTGACAATAATTTGTATCTATTCATTCATTTTCCAACCCTCTTATTCTAGTGTAGGCTATTGGGTGGCCTAAGACTATCCAGCCAGCTCAGGGCACAAGGCAGGAACCAGCCCTAGAGAGGAACCATCTCGTCTCAGGGCGCACTCACACACACTCACGCTCACTCACACTGGGACCATGGAGACATACCAGTTCACTCAGTGGGCACCACTTTGGGAGGTGGGGGGAAACTGGAGTACACAGAAAACTCACGCAGACATGGGGAGAACGTGCAAACTTCACACACACAGTAGCATTGACCAGAAATTGATTTTTTTTTTTCTCATCAATGTTATAAGGAAACAATAATATTATTTGAGGACCTGCTGTACAGTTATGCCCTGCATAATGACCTTTTGGTCAGTGACAGATTGCATATGTAACAGTGATCCCATAATATTATAATACCATACTTTTACTGTTCCTTTTCTATGTTTAGATACACAAACACTTACCATTGTGTTACAATTGCCTACAGTATTCAGTACAGTGACATGTTGCACAGGTTTGCAGCCTAGGAACAATAGGCTACACCACACAGCTTAAGTGTGTAGTAGGCTATTCCATGTAGATCTGTGCAAGTATATACTCCACAATGTTTTCACAATGACGAAATCAGCTAAGGGTACACTTCTCAGAACATGTCCTTGTCATTACGTAACATATGACTGTAACTAAAGCAATGTGACTTTAAAGGTTAAAACATAAATAATAAATATAAAAGTGATAAAAATAAGAAAAATGCAAACAAAAAGTGTCTCAAAGAGAAACTGACAAAACTGCATTAATAGTTGACTTTTTCTTAGTTTTTGACAAATTTGGTATATAAAAATGAATATCAATTTTTCAGTGGTTCTCTAATTTTCTTCTCCCTGTATACCATTCCCATGCTTGACATGCCTTTTAATGACGTCCAATAATACGCTGTACTGGTTTTCAATCTAGTAGATTCTCTCCTCCAGAGAGGTATCTTTCAGAATCCTGGGAGAGGCTAGTTTAATTTGAAAAACCACTCTGTCTCCATTTTCTTATTTGATTTTAACCTAAATTTATAATTACCATTTCAGAGAATATGCATTATATATTATCAATATGGCATATCTAAGATAAACAAATATTAGTCAATCCTGAATAGAGAATAAGTTTTTTAAAAAATCACCCATAGAATATTAAAACACATGTTTCAAGATGTAATATTAACTACATAAAATATCTTTTCAAATCTGTGCAAAAAAATGCAAATCAAAATTTTAAAAAATGACAAAGTTGGGGGGTTGCATCATATGAGGCAAACATGTATATTATTCTTCATGTGTAGAGAGATACCTTAATTCAATGAGAAAATGTGAATCATTCAATAGAAAAATTAACAATGAATCTACTTAGGCATGTTACAAAAGAAGCACAAATGGCCAATAAACATTAAAATTACTTAACATCTTTAGTAATCAAATAAATGCAAATTAAAACAACATTCTAACATATTTTGCCTTTCAAATTTTTGAAGTTTTTTTTTTTTTACTATAAAACTTGGTGTTGGCTAGGACGAAATGAAATGTACAATCTTGCATTCTGTTTGCCAGAGGAAGTATAATTTGTACAGCCCTTTCATCAAGTATTAAGCAGTATAAAAATCACTATTCTTTTCTTGAGTAATTACCATTTGTTAAGCACTGTGCTGCACACTTGCCAGGCGTCTGATAACTAACACTGACATAGTGCATTCCACATGTCAAGCACTGTGTTATGTGCTTTATATATACATTATTTCATTTAATCCTCACAGCTACCCTATGAGGGTATTTATATTTCATTCTCATTTACCTAGAAGGAATCTGAAGCTCACAGAGGCTAACTGATTTGTCTAAGTTACACTGCTAAAAAGGGTTAGAGCTGGAATATCATATCATTTAATTTGTTAATATTCCTCTAAGATAAATATTATTCTCCCATTTCATAGGTTAGGATACTAAAGAAAGATCCGGAAGGGTGTGTAACTTCCCTAAGTCTCAGGCAGGGCATGTAGCAGAGGTTTGGAACAATGTCTGACTTCAAAGTCCAAGACTGTGCAATGCTCTAAGAGCCACTGACCCAGTTGTTCCACTTTTAGGGATTTATCCTATGATCATTGTTAGGAATTTCCAAAAATCTACATACAGATTTCTTTTAAATTATATTAATTACAACAGTAAAAGTTGGAAACTCAGAAAATGAAGGGAGCCTGAGATAATATGTGATTGAGGGAGAGACAGTGGAAAGCAACTGAAAGATTTTGAGCAGGGTGACGAGACAGCAGCAGCTTTGTAGGGTAGACTCGTGGCCAAGGAGCAAAAGAGAACTGTGAAAAAGGTAAGTATAGCAGTTGTCCAGGGAAGAGATGGTACTGCTGTGGCCTGGCCAGTGGATAAGGGCAGAGATGGATGAATTTGACAAATGAATTTAACCTTGAAAAACAGAATGACAGCTATGGATATGAGGTGTGAAGGAGAGGGGGAAAGTCAAGAGTAACCCTCAAACTTGATTGACTAGGTGGCTGCAGGGGCCATTTATTAACATCAGGAATGTGGAGGGGCAAGAGTTCGGGTTTGGATATAGTAAGTGTAGAGGTTGAGAGACATCCATTTGGAAATGTCACTCAGTCCAAATGTCTATTGGATGTAAACACTGAGATGTCTCGCTGGGATGTGCTTTTAGGAGTCAATGGCATCTCTATGTATTTGATGTTATGGGAATCAAAGAGGTTTCCGGAGCAAGACTATAGCAAAAAAGTCAAAGAGAAAGAGAAGAGGGCCCAGTTTTAAATCCTGAGAGTCTCCAATATGTAGAATCAAGCTTCAGAGGAAGGAGTGAGCAAAGAACGCTGAGAAGAGAGCAGACCAGATCCAGAAAGTAAACAGAAGAGTCATGGAAATAAAGAAATAGTTCAAAAAATGGTGAGAAATCCATGCATGTTTAGTAGAATGCTGTAGAGCAGTGAAAATGAAGCTTGTAAGATGTTTTTTGCATATATAAACATGGCAGTCGTTGGTGTCCTTAGCAAAAGCAGTTAATAGAAGCCAGATCAAGTGAAGATGCAGAGACAAAGTGCCTAGACAAGTCTTGTTAGAAGGAAGTCTGGGAGGAGGAGAGAGGCAGCAATAGCCAGAGGGGAGTTTAGATAAAAGGAAGAATTTTGTGATTGGTTTGGGTTAGTTTGTCCAGTGCTAAACAAGGGGGATAATAGACAGAGTTTGAATGATCTTGGGAAGAATCCACCAGAGCAGTGGTTCTCAAACTTTGGCCTGCATCAGAATTAGGTGAGGGTTTGTTAAAACAAGGATTGCTGAGCTATACCCCAGAGTTTCTGATTCAGCAGGTGTGGGGTGGACTGAAGAATGTGTATTAATAAGTTCCCAGGTGAAGTTAATAAAGGCTGGACCTGGGGCCACATTCTATTGCAGCAGAGAGAGAGGGAGGTTAAAAAAAAATAAGTGACAGGAAAGATAAGCTCTCAGTAACTCCTCTGAAAAGACAGGAACAGTTGGGGTCCAGAGGATGTGTGAAGGTTTTATTTGTGATAGGGTAAGAAAAGCTCTGAGAATAAAGGAAAAAAGAAAGAAAAGTAAAAAATAATAATGAAAATAATATGATAGCAAACACCTCCTAAATGTTAAAAATAGTTTTAAGTGTTTTATACTTAAGTGTTATACATTAATTCCTTCAACCCTCTAATAACAACTCCATCAGGCAGAAAAATGCAATTAATATGTACGTTTGGTAGGAAGAAAGTATTGGAAATCATGTATAATAGATTCTGTTTCTTCTATGGTGTCTAATTTGATCTAAAATGTAAGACCATCAGCTGAGTGGGATGAGAAATGGAGGTTAACATTTAGATAGTTTGGAAAAATATATTTAATGAGAAGAATGGGAGAAGGAGCTTATTATAGAAATATGGCAGGATTGGTGTCATTACCAAATGCCCATTTGAAAATGGGATTGAGAATTTTTAGTGATTAAACTGCTTGATATTTTCCAGCCTGCTTAGCTGCCATGTGCAACCTGGGAAAAGGCAAACTGTGGGCTTAATTAGATTGGGTTTTTATCAGGTAGGTAAAATAGGAAAGAAGGAAATGGAGAGTGAGAATGTTTATTTTTTCTTTTTTAAAGTTGGTAGTACATTTGGGCTATAGATTCTAAAGAGTCTAAAGAAAGAAGCAAAGACTTGAGGGGATTGACTAATTGATATGTTGGAAAAATATTTAAGGCTATTCTAACATTCATTGTGATTGTTCAAGTTATAAAATTTTTTGCTTCAGGAAATTTTTTTCTGTCAAACTTGATGCATTTTACTGTTTTTGGTCAAAGGCTTAAATTCGACTTGCCATTTAAATGTGCTTTAACATTTCATGAAGTTGAAAAATGCTCTTACTATACATGCACAAATTTGAATGTGAGACATGCAAGTGGTGTGTATGAGTATATTTCACTGTAATCGTTCTGCATGGCATGCAGCACCGTGAGAAATTGATTCACTGATTTGCCAGTCAAACTGCTGGGGCTCTCATACTCCTCCACCTTGAGATAATTAGTTTAATCAGCAATTTTACAATAAATAATTGTGGTATGAACTTGGGCTACTCCCAAAGAGTAACATTTTCGCATGGTAAAATAGGTAAGCTGGTCCTGTATGTATACATAGGATTCCCAAAAGATGTCTACAAAGTGTTAAAGGGCTCTAGCCACCTATGACCTAATCTTTTGGGGATGAACAAACTATCGACCTTGTAATGAAATTATCCATGAAAGCCCATATACACTGTAGAATCCTCCTCCTCCGTAGATATAGGCTTATGTCACGTTAGCTGGTGGTGGTTGTTTTTAATCAGACAAAATATGTGTATATTATATGTACATATTTAATGTATCTTTTTATAAAAAAAAGCTTGCAGAAAATTTTTATTTAAAATCAAAACAAAAAGGAAATTGATAAGATCTACTCTGTTAAAGAATCGCCTTTACCTGCAGAGGTGCTGGTATTGGCAAACTCAGCGCTGGCAGAGGGCATGCCAGGTGGGCGGCGGATGTCCTCACCCTCACCGTAGGCTTTCAGAATGTACTTCTCAATTACACCTCTGACCACAACAGGTTCATCCCAGGTCACCTCCATGCTGTATCCATTTATGCTGTGGACTCGTGAGGGAGTTGGCACACTTTCTGGAGCTGTGAAAGAATAAAAGAGAAAAGAGAGAAAATGGCAGTTCTGAGAAGACTATTGTCCCTATTCTTCACTTTTAATGGCCGCAGTAAATCAGACTCAACCATTAGCATAAATACAATTTATTAGAGTTGTAACTTTTCAGCATTGATTTAATATGACTGCACATCTTGAGCCATTCAGTTTAAGCGATATTTCAAAACCATCAAAACTCCATCGACATAACATTCTTACAAGTCTAGTCCAGGTTTTCCAAAAACATTTAATGTATCCGACATGTTTAAACATCACTCATAAAGAAGGAGGTGGACGGTAGGCAGATAACAAGTTCAAGCAATATAATGATGTACCCCTTTGCAGCAAGATAATTAGACTGTTATTATACATAGTGGTTTGACACTTTTATATCTTCAATGTATTAGCCAAAAAAATGTGATCGTGTTGTGCTTGAATGTCTGGGCCCATTTTCCAAATTCAATTGTTTCTCAAATTAATATTAAAAACGCAAAGTTCTACCAGGTATGATACACAGGATATATTTCTAATTGCGTTTTGGCAGGTAGGGGAGCCGGTACCCTTGAGATTCTACAAAATCGTTTTCAGAGACATTTTCTTTAGAGTACCTCAAAATAACAACACAAAATGAGGAAGTTTAAAGGAGCTGCATCACCCTACTTACAAGCAGAGCCCCCTAATTTTAAAAATCCATAACTTTTAACTATTTATTAGATATTTCTACAGTTCTGATCAGTAACAACTTCATCACAGCTGACTGCACTGGGAACACAAAGAAAGAGCCCAAGGAACTCTGTGGCAGAATGATGGATGAGAGACCTGCTCTAACTACTCGTGGACTCACAAGCCCTGCCGATGGAGGATTACTCTGGTTTTTCCACATCAAATATCCTCCTTCTCCGACTTTACTATTCGGACCAATAAAATAGGACAGTTTTAAGAGAAACGAAGTGAACATTAAGGATGAGAGGGAACACAGAGGGGGAGAACCACTCTCTGCGCAGTGAAAACACCATGGGCGCCCATGGAAAACACGCAGGCCGCAGGATCAAGTTGCAAGGAAAGGGACAACGGGAGTGATGCTGATTTTATTAGTTCTGAAATGCGGTGCAGGGCAAAGTATAGTACTGTCTAACAGATGGTCTTCTCATAAGGGACAGAGCAAAACTGACTCAAAAATAATTAAATAGTGCAATTATTCTCCAACCCTTGGGAGCATGTAGCTGCTCGGTGTTGTGGTCAGATTGTAAATATGAATTTATGGCATAAGACATTGTGGTCAGATCATTGCTATAAATTCAGAGCTCTATTTGCATACTTTCTTAGTGGTACTCAAAATGAGGATTATTAAGCTAAGTAAGTGATGCACTTTCTAGACACCTAATTATGTTGCTGAATTATACTCGAAGTAGGCTTTACAGTATATTTGTTAATAAAGTAGAGGAGTGGGAAATAGGGACAGAGAATATGTCAGTAGCAAACGGATATTTTATCTTGGAGCTTTCTTCTAGCTCTGAAGTCGAAAATGATTTTAAGAGATCATTCAGCTCATTGTCTTGCCTATAAATAGATGGCAATTTAAATCACCCTGGAAAAGTGACAAGTTGTCCTCTCTGGAAAATATGCAGGCAGAGAGCCTTGAAAATTATTCTTAGTTGCCCATCTTGGTATTTAATTACCTTTTAGATTAAGAAGATTCCTCAAAGGATGCCTGGGATAGTAACCCATTGTTGATAGTAAGCGTAAGAGAGCATCTGGGTGAAATACATATCTTTGATAAAATTGTTACTTGCTGGATAAACTTTCTTCCAAAGACATAAGTGGCAATTATTTGGAGATGTGTTCACTTTTCTGACAAATATTTAACCCCAGATGGTAGAATGCTATTGATTCACAAAACCCTTTGTACTGACTGCCTTCCTGTGATGGTATCATGTGAAATATTTTATGGTCACAGAAAAAGAAAACAGTCCTAAGTCGCTTGTCTGAGATTAGATCTAATATATTCTGTCTTCTAGTTATTTCCCTTCCAACTCCAAAAAATTAAAACCTATCAGCAATTTCTTCCTTGGGAGAGTTATTCTAAGATCCTAATAGTCAACAACATGGCAAACATCTGCAATCATATGACAACAGACACATTTGCTTCCAACCAGGTGCAGGTTTCAAATGTGCTATCTATAAGAGAGGCAAGAGGATGCCACCCCTTCTAATGGTAATCCTGACCTCTGACCTCAGCTTCTTGGGAACTATGCAGTTTCTAAATGTTTCCTATCCTCAGACCCAGTATAGTAGGTGGGGCTATTATATCCTCAAGAAAAGCCAAACTTCCTTTCTTCTGCACCTGGAGAGGGAAGAATCAAGCCTGAGCAAATATTTACTAATTCTTGAAAAACCAAAAGCATTGATCTATTAAGAGTTTTAGCCACTGACAGACACATTTTCCAACCAAGGTAGGCTCTGTCACAAGATTACAAAAATACTACTCTCTCAGGGTAATCATCTTTCCTTTACATGCACAAACATGTGCATATATACATTTTAAGAAAAATAGCATTTACCTGTTCCTGTTGTGCGGCCTCGACTCCAATCACTATATACTGAACCTCCTTCATGCGAGGCTATCACTCGATACAGGTATTCTTAAATGGAAAGAAGTAGAAAGATAAAAAATATGACTCATATAGATTAATGGGGAGCTGGCAGGGAGGAAAAGGGGGATGAACAGGAGACATGTAACATTTAATTTAGGGGACCTCCACATTACCTGTGAAAGGCTGGAGACCATTCTCATAAACACTCTGCTTTTTTCCCTGGTAAACCAGGATGGAGTCATTTCCCCTGCAGTTAACAGCGCTGTCAGTTGATAGGCATCCATCCAGATTGACTCTGACAGCACCGCTGGACACAGATGCCAAGTTAACGACAGCATCCCGTGTAAATTTAACATCCTTCATGCAACCACCGAAACCTAGCAAATAGTAGGGATTAGTATCACATAAAGGGCTTGAGTCATTAATTACCCATCATTTTTGTCCTCTGAAGTACTACATTTTAAGGAAGGGGGGTGGTTACATACAATTGCTAGATTTTTAAGTCTTTCCTTAGGAAATCTTTTATGTCTTCTGCTTTTTATCAGGTGAAGTTGTTGTAAGGAAATACTTATGTTTCTGTTATTTTTTAAAACATATACATGGATAATTATAATTTAACTTTTGGTACTGAAAAGCATTGATTTTACCCCTCTAAGCCCATATTTTCTAAATTCTTTTTCTTCTCATAAAATTTAAGCAGTTATACATTGTGGTAGGAGGATATCCACATGTCCTTCAATTTGGGGAAATTAAGTTACCATACAAGTTAGTGTTTGTTAAATGCCACAAAATGATATTTGAATCAGCACAATTATTCAACAAGTTCACTCGTGAAAAATACACTCTGAGGATTTTATGCAGGATAGCAGAAGAGAGAGCATAGTTGCAAAATATATTAGAATCCTGAGATATTGACATGAATTGCATAATAATCATTTCAGAGATACACAATTTAGTGTGCAGAAGAACCACTGCTGCACTCTGCCGTTTACACTGAGTCCCATAACGTTGGATATACAAAATGGTCAGCAGTTTTATATTTATAATAGCATGACAAAGGCCAACATTCAGCTTTGGTAATGAGCAACACCATGAGGTTTCCTGGAACATGCATTCTATACAAGTAATTTTAGAACCACCACCATGCAGTACACTTCCGTGAAGTTTAACAGAGAATGTGGATGAAATGATTTTAGAGCATTCACCACTTTTTTGTTAGAGAACAAACAAAAAAGACATCCAGTCGGCCAGGGGATAGCAGTTGCTTTGAATCACACGATATGTTTTGTAAACAGAGATCAGCTCAATAAAGTTTTGTGCTATTCCGTTTAGAAAACTGTGCAAAATTGAGACAAACGGGACTGAGTTTGAGATTGCTGTAGCACACACGTACACGCTCTTTCTGAACAAAACACTGGGAAGTTTGAAAGGCCCCAAACACCTGATCAGTTCTTTTCATGATGAACACACATCAGCAGGACATGGAAATAAAACATAATGCAAGGCTTAACAGTAAAATAAATTAATAGTAACAATGCCATATTGTTCTCTGCAGCACTTATATGATGTTTTATTATGTCTTCTAACACATTAAGTTGCAGCCTGTTTCCTTTTTAAATGCCTTTTGCTATTATTCATATTTCTTTAGGCCCCACTGATCAATACTGCTAGTCTATCTTCAACACAGTAGACAATAAGTTGGGTGAATTGAATTGAAAGCAGTGAAGCTCAATATAAAAGCATTTGCTGGAAAATTCAGAAGCTAAGAATTTTAATTTCTTTACCAGCAGTAACTTTCTGACGGCACATAGCTGAGTTATCTAACTTCTCGGTACTCTAATTTTCCTACTAACAAAATGTGCACAGTGGAAAAGCAGCTTTGGCAAACACGTAAGTGCTGTTATAAGAAATGTCACATTATTGTTTGAGGGGTATATAGTTTCGGTTTTGCAGGTCAAAAAGAGTTCTGCAGATGGATGGTGGTGATAGCTGCACAACAACATAAATGTGCTTAATGCCACCCAACTGTACACTTAAAAATGGTTAAGATGGAAAATTTTACGTTCTGCATATTTCACAATTTTTAAAAAAATTAAAAATTTAACAAAAAGGAAAAGTCATAAACATTAATTTACAATTTATAAGATGGAATTTTAAATTTGAGAAAGGCCACAGAGATAGTCTTACTTCATTTTGGAGATAAAGAGAAAAGGTCCAGGGAGTTATAAAATGAGATCTGTAAGTATAACACTGATCCTCCTACAGAAATGGCCCTCTGGCCTAGGCCTCGGAGGTGAAGCTGCCGAGTTCTAGCACATCCTTGCTGTGGTATCTTCAACTCTGTACAGCCAGAAATGCTCCCAGCTGCCTTCAACATTTGATGGGATGTGAAGAAGAGAAGCGCATGTTTGTGAGAGGAATGGAGACTCCTCCTTTTCTTGTTTCCCTGACTTTGTAAGAATCAAATCCCCACCATCCCTGGGCCTCTAAGTAACTAAAAAGTGGCCCAGAGCCCTAGGGTGACAAATCAGAAAAAACATTAGCCCTTCTTCTAGGGGAAGCAGTACTGTACCAGAGCACTTGACTTAGCTGGAGCTTCCACTCCCTCCCTCTGCACTGAGAGCTTTGGGCAGGGCTTAGCCTGTGATACCATATGCTACAGCCCAGTGACATACAACCTAGAAGTAAGTGATCGTCCTAAGTGATAGTTTTAACAAGATAAACTCCCATGACCTAAGGTGGCACATCTTCAGCAAATTATGTTGCTTAGCACTTCCAAAACAAAGAAGAAAATTAATTTTATATTTGATTTAAAGAAAGACTGTGTTAATGGATAAAGAATAATAGCATTAATATGACCACAAAATAGAACTTTTAAAAAAAAAAGGTGCTACTTGAGAAGCATAGAAGATGAAAAAGATTTTTAAGACTATTGAATTGAAAGAAATATATTAAGTGAACATGATTCAGTTTAACTGCAATTGACTATTTGTATACTGTCCCTCTGTATTATCAATATTCTCCCTGATCATGTATAAAACATGCAGTTACTTATGTAGATCAGTGTCTCTTAAAGCATCTGAGCTAGAATCTTAGAGGATAGGGGTCATAAAATCTGCATTTTGAATAACCCTTCCAAGTGATTCCAGTGTATCTTGAATAGTAATAGTAACAATAATAATGATAATAATAATAATAATTTTGACTTCTATATTCTAGCTACCATTCTCAAACCACTGAAAAAAACACTTCAATATTTTTTCAGTGGTTTTAGAATCACTGATATGGATGATACTGCAATGATAAAAATTTAGTGTTACCCATAAATAAAATATCTTTCAGTACCATAGACTTAGTCATAGTGTAGGTAAAATTATTCCCCGTGGGTCTGTGGCTTTAAATTTCTATCATTATCATCTTACAATTCCAGTTTTAGCCATGTCTCTAGGACCATCAATGGTAATGAGTTTAGGTATAATTCAAAGCATAAGGCTGTAAATGCAGGGTTTTTTTCTATATGTAAATAGAATCAAGTAATCTCACTCATACGAAGGGTTTTCAAGTTCTTTCTAACCTCAGAAACTTGAAAACCTGGAGAAGCTCTTATATGAATGTAATATTTTTAGCTGCTGTTACATCTTAAGTGCCTTGAAAATGTCATTACTGTCTTACACCCTAGTTATTCATTAACTCCTTACTACTACCCTTCTAAAAGTCTCCTAAGAGCCTGCCATATATTTTCTATTCAAAGGCATTTAAATCTTTATGTACTTACCAAATAGGCAAAGACTGCTTCATGGAAATTTTAACCATTCACAGAACACAGATTTTGAAAACGTAAAAAAACATTTTCTGTATGGGAGCATGTTTGGTCACATGCTGGAAGTTACTGTGTATCCTCACTTTACAGGGAGGGAGCATTGGCCAATGCCCATAAAAGAGAACACTTGATTGTAATAGAAGAGTGTACTTTACTCCAGGATGCCTCGGATAGACTTACTGTCTTGCTAAATGCTTATTAGCCCTGAGACCTTGGGCAAGTTACCTTTCTCTCTGCTTTCAGTTTCCTCATCTGTAAAATTGGGATATGAATAATAATGCCTAACTCACACACTTGTTATAAAGACCTGACTCAGTTATTCTCATGTAAAGCTCTCAGAACCATGCCTGCCACACAGAATGCACTCAGATAGTTTGTCTTTTTAAGTTAATAATTTCTCTGACATTCAAACTTACATGAGTTAAATGCTTGTTTTAGTTATAAGTAATGCACTTTTCCTTTCTCTGATAGTTAGTAATAATCAACAATAGATAAGTTTTCATAAGTATGTTTGGAAGTCAACCAAACACACCCTTTCAGCTCTACCGAAAAAGCATGGAGACAATTAGCTTTTATGTCAAAGAAAAAATAACAGTGAATTTATTTAACTGCCGCTTTCCTAGTGGTGCACACCAACCTAATTTATTTTCTTATCTGTAAATACAGATGATCAGTTCACAAAACAACTGGAATCCCATGTGTTTTTAAGAGCAATATATTTATGCATATTATATTTATATTAATTACTATTTGCTGAGGGTGTGTTGAAATAAATATGTTGATTCTAAACAGAATGATGGCACACTCTTAAGAGTGACATACAAAACTATTTGAAGAAGTGTTCTGTGATTATTTTAGGGCTTAAAATTCTCCAAAAAAGGGGACTTTCATGCTTTTAGCCTGAGTCTGTATCTTGAAACACAGAACCACCAAAACCCGGTAGGCAAGGCTGTATTGATTTGTGAATTCCTAAAGACGGAGATTACCTTGTTCCAGACTCAAGTGTTGATAAGAGTTCTGCAGCTCCTGTGGGATTCCCCCCACATAGACTGGTGAATTCACTGCCAGTGGCTGGGCTCCTGACTCTGACGTGTGCTCCGTGAGTCCATTCATGCTTGCTGATATGAAAGAGCCTTCCTTTTTAATAATTACTTTATTCCACTTTCCATCACAATAGGACAGTCCCAGCCACAGATCCACTTGTGTCAAGGCAAGACTGGTATTGAACCGCAAGCTCAATATTCCACTCTTCAGCTCCATCTGTATTTTATATTAAAAAGGAAAATAGGTATATAAAAAGGCTGTAGAACAGCAGTTTGGAAGAGAGCAGAAGGTCAATTTCTCGAAGAAAAGCAAGAAATTTCCCTGAAAGCACTCTATAGAAATGTTTCACTTTATTCTAAGCAGAACTGGAGTAACATATAATGAAATACTTTGCAAGCTTATAATTGACATGAAGACTGTTGTATTGAGTCAAACGAATTCATGCCCAGTAATGATTATACTGCCTGATGCAATGTTATGTAGACCCAAACTTTTTTTTAGTGTAATATAGTTAAAAGATTAAACCCTAGCATAAGTGACTGAATGACTGAAGAGAACAGAACGGTTCGAACTATGACTCTTTTTGAGTTTTTAGAAAATGAGAAAATACTATTTCATATATCAATTTAATTTGGGGGGAAATATGACAAGACAATAAGAAAATGAAATGTCAAGCTCGATTAAGCTTATTTTAACTGGGTAGTGAACTCGTTTTCAAATTTGTAAGATATGTTTTGATTCAATATTTCAGTTTTAGTCTAAATCTCTAACTAACATAATTGCTTCTATGTATATTCTATTAGATTAGCGTGGCATTTACTAATGTAACCATATTTCACCCAAACTTTCATGGTAAAAAAATGCATTCATATGTTTTCCTTCAAAGTCTTACATCATAATTATTTTATCTACTGTGTGTTTATTTTTACAGAAGTCAAATCAGTGATCACAGGATGCTTGAAAACTTGAGATCGATTGTCAGACAAAATAAATTAAGTCATGCTAGATAAAAAATTATTTTCTCTGTAAATATCATCTTTGTGAAGTACCTCAGGTAAGCAGTTATTTGCCTACCCATTCATTCAATAAATATTGAGTCCCTTACTATGTTCCAAGTACTTGCTGGTTTAAGATAAACACCACTCCGAAGAATTACACTAATAGCAGAGATAAACATGTAGAGGCAATACTGTAACCAAGATAGGGATGGGATACAGTGGGGGCAGAGAACAGAGAGGATTTTTGCTCTCTGGAAATCAGGAAAGCTTTAAAGTAAGGTTTGGGAAGTATTTAAGACTTATGGAGGGTACTCCAAGGAGGATTAATATGCATAATGGCATGAGGATATAGGTTTAGAGAAAGGTACCCACAGGGTACATACAGAGGTGGGAGGTGAGTTAGAAAGAGTCTTGCCAGCTATGTAGAGGCCAGATTTTGGAGGACTTTGAGTAGTGTGGAAAAATGTGTATCTTTTGCTTGTCTGTCTGACACCACATCCCATATTCTTTCTACTATTACCTTACGCTAGAAGTTCACCCTACCAGTCATAAGAAGTACCTACTAAAAATAAAATTTGACTAGAATTGAAGAAATATATTAGGAAATTAGGACAATTGTGAAAAAATGTTGAGAGCCATTAAATTAAGGATAATGATGATAGGGAAGACTCAATCCAAGAAGTATTTTTCAAAGCAATTCATCAGGACCTGGTGGACAGGTAAATGTGTTAGAAGAATGAAAAAGAAATTAAGGACACCTGTTGTCTTTTTTGGGTAACTAGGGGAGTGTTTTGCCATCATCTCGATGTGGAAAGCATTCAAAAGAAAGGCTAGGTTGTGTTGTTCTTGACAAGGAGGAGGGTGAGTTTACTTTAGACGTATTGTTTGAAAGGCCTAGAAAGCATTCAGATGAAAATCCTTCTGAGCAGTGGAACAGAAAGATATGTAGATTTGGGATTTCCAAGTAAAACAGAGAAAGTTCATGACAAAATCCATAAGATCATCCAGTTAATGTAAAAAGACTGAAAAGAAAAGGGAAAGAAATAGAGTCTTCAGCAAGACCAATGTTTTAAGGGGTGGGTACAATATAAGTAGTTCTTTAAGGTGACAATGTTCTCCTTGTAGAAGCCAGAAGGATTTAATGAAAATCAAGAGAAATGAGTATTTTGGAAAATCAGTAGGGGGGAATACTTTAAGGGAAAAAAAGAGAAAATGACAGCGAAAGTTAAATAGGTAAGGAATAAAAATTATCTATTAGACTAGGAAGCATGGAGGTCACTGGCAACTTCAGAAAATTGCTTTTGCAGTAGAGTGTGGTAGTAGCAGGAGCCCTATGTGCAGTTTTAGGGACTGAGGTGAGATGAGACAGTGGAAATAAAAAGAGTAACCAGTTTCAATGCACTGGACTATGGACGAACAGGAAGTATAGTGGGGGAGGTTTCAAAGTCAAAAGAAAAAACTTAAGAAGAATAAAGCTCAACCATTTTATATGTTGAGGGAAAAGAGACAATGGAGGGGAGAATTTACACAACAAGCTAATGCAGAAGAAGGGATAGAATCTAGAGTAAAGGTAGATACAGTAATTTGGTTGTAAGCATGATAATTGCATACCTGTTCCCCTGAGTCAAGAGAAAATGAAACCAGGTTTGATTCATATACAGTAAAGTTGATAGGTAGAGAGGGGTTAGAAGCTGAGTATGTATGTTTGTTTTTATCGTGAGAGTGAGAGATTATCTGAAGACATTAAGTCTGTGTTGGTTTCTAGATCCTAAGATTCTTTTTCTTTCACCTTCCACATGTACAATATCTGAGAAAATCTTATAAACAATAAATGTTGAATGAAGGTATTGGAAAGCTCAAAACTCAGAGCATCACAGGTCCTCATACCTATATTAGTTCTCCTATGGTGTTTAGCAATCTGGCTACTGAAACTGAAAAGCTAGGTGGCTAGAGCGATTGATCCAGGGTTATGGAATTGAAGATACAAGATCAGGGCATTGGTAGAAAAATTGCAAGTGTTATATTATAGTGTCTCAGGTGGGAAGCAAGGAAGTTAAATAGAAAGTGGGCTTATAGCCAATGCAGGCAATGTGTTGGTGAACTCAATGAGAGAGAACAAGAGAGATGGAGGGATATGAGGCTATATTTTGAGATTTAAGGTTTTAGCAGTGGGAACTTTCTGAGTCTATCAAGTTCTGGGGCATAGCCATTGAATATTTAAGTTATTCAGAATAACAGGAAGAACTGTTGAGGGGTACCTCTGAGCAGCCCAAGTCCTCAGATATGGAAGACTACCATGTAAGTTTTATGAAGATTTGCTTCCTCTACAGTTGCATGGGAAGTGCTAGAAGAAAGCCTAGCACATAGTGAGCATGTTATATAGACATGATTTTATTTTATTAAAGCTTACTTAAGGTTAACATTACTATTGAATACATTGAAATGGTATTGTTCAATGAATGGAGGCTGGAGGGAGGCAGAAGGGTGGCATAGCAGGATGGGGGAGCCCCCAGTGGAGGCATATGCTCCTTAAGAGGAGGAGCCTCATGGTAAATATCTCTGTAACCTCCACAGTTTATGCACATACAGATGACTAAAGAATGCCTGGTGAAGGGTCCCCACAACATGAGTTCATTCACATGGTCACTTACTCATTCATCCAACAACATGTATTGAATTATGTAATAATTGCCAAGGGTTTAGACACTGAGGATACAACTGTAAAAAAAGACAGTGAAGGTCCCTGTGTTTATGGAGATTATATCTCAGAGAGGGATGTCTACAATAGAGGAAGATAAATAAATCCTTTAAATAGGAAGAAATTTTAATAAGCACTATGAAAAGATAAATTTCCATTTTCCTTTTCAGCAAAATTGACATTGTATAAAGTAGGAATGTAACAATCATTGAATTCAAACATCTTAGAATTCTAAAATCTCCAAGACATGTATTTTTTAGCCTATTTGTCTATTATTTATTTGCCTCAGGAATTTGAGGGTAAGATGCCCATAATTTTCTCTTGATTCTATGCCAATTCTTTAAAAGAACTTTCATAAAATTAACATTTTAATAATATTTGACAGTGACATCTAACTGAATGATTAAAGACAAGTAAAAGCAGTTATACTTGCCCATTTGATTTAGACAAATGTAAAAAGAAATGTTCACAGCAGTCTTATTCACCATAGCAAAAACATGGAAACAACCAATACATCATTGATAAGAGAAGAGACATATTACGCAGCCATGAAAATGTATACCTACATGGAAACATGAATGACTTAGAAATGATATTAAGTGCAAAAAGCAATTGCCTAAAGATAGAATATAATATAAATTTTATAAATTTGAAAAAAAGAATTTTTAGGCATCCATATATGGTGTTCAAACTATGAAAATGCATAGGGTTAAAAACACAAATTTCTGATTTCTTATTACCCATGAAGGGAGATGGAAACGGGATGGGGGAGATCCTATAGGTAGATTCAAAAAAATTATTACATTTTAATTCTTGGGTTGGGTTTTAGGTACATGAATGTTCACTGTATTATTACATTTTATTATATAAGTAATATAAAATTTATATATTCTATATATACTTTTGAAACATATCAAAAGATAATTAAGAAATAATGCTTTCATATTTTGGGAAACTAAATTAGATTTTCTTAATTTCTTATATCTAGTTTGTTTTGTTCAAGTTACAATTTTTTACTATACTAATTGTAATTTTTTAAAAAAATTACTATGATCCTAAAACATAATATGTTTCATAGAACTCCGAAACTAAAAATGACTTGGGGAAAAAAAATGTAAAGAAAACTGAATCTGTTAACAAACTCCAATTGAGTATAATGCCAACATATGGTTTATTTATTTGAAAGTTGGGTCTGATATTTTAAAGTAAATTTAATTAAATTAATTAACATACAGCAAGAAAATCTGGTCCATCTTTGTTGTAAACAAAAAGCAGCAATCCATTTAATTGGTCAGTTCTGAACTTGAAGGAAATCTCAAAGTTCATTCCACCTTGAAATATTAATGAATGAAGTTCCAGGAACCCTTTAAAGATAAAAAAAATATGTACACATTAGCATGTGTAACACAATATTGCCAGCATTGTAAGGGTGTTATGAAACTCTAGGACATATACTGTCGTTGAGTAAATCTCTTGCAAAAAGAAGATGCAGATCAATGTTAAGAAATCACTTTTGTAATTGTACAGAAGTGGCAGAAAGAACTTGACACACCTCTTAAGAGGAAGCAATTTACTCTCTAACTCACGTAATAGTCTGTATCATGTAAGACTATTACTGTTTTATAAAAGTAATAACAATAAGTAGACACATTGTTATTCTAAGAGAAACTCAGAATAATGACATTGATGAGAAAAGAGCAATGAAAAAGCACACGAATTATTTTAATATCATATACCTTTTTGTTCTGAAGGCAAGTGAAGCACCTTAATAACCAATCAACTTAGTTATAAATGCAGGAGGCAGAGGTGGTCTTTTATTTGGATAACAAGCCATGTCCACCAAACCACCATAACCCTTCCTCCCGCTTTCCCTGGGGGGCTGTGAGAGGCGGGTAAGCTATGGACACTACACCTCCCTTTTGCTGCAGCCTTTGGAGCAATAGCAAGGATGGTGGTTCTGGTCTCCAGCTCTCCCTCGGTGGTCTGTTGAACCCATCACATAGCCAAAAGTTTACTGTTAAGAATACTGTTCATTTATATAATGAGATAAACAGCATTTGTGGATTAACCTAATAAACAAAACTCCTTTCAAACATCTTTTGATGTAATTTCTAAGTGCATCTCTAACTGCATTCTAATTTCCAAACAATTGACCTACAAATGGACATTTGTGACATTACAAATGTAAACCCAGAAGAGTGTGGGCCACCACCAATATTACGCATGGATATGCACTTAACGGTATTACAGTTTATCTTACATATTCAGACATTGAGAACATAGATATGTGCATCAAAACATAACTAGGTATTTCTGTGATACAGGGCCCATATGAGGTCAAAGTAATCGGACAGGGGAGACTAAATGATGCCAAAAAGAGAATACATATGCTAAGTGACTACCAATATATATTTCAGGCCTTACCTGCTCCTAGAAACTGGGCTCCCTCATTTAAAGAAGTAGGACATCCCTCCCAGCTATTATACACGTTGATTTGTTCTTCAGAACTCTGCCAATCCAGAGGCTTCCAAACAGCAGAGGGATTGTAATTCTTCATAAAATATACATCCTTGAGACAGCCCACAAAACCCTTTTGGATTATCTCTGCAGAAGTTGATAGATATCAAGCAATATGCATTTTGAAAGATCCTTTTCAAGCAATTAATTTTATGTGCCATTAAAATAAAAGAAATAGGCAATAGCTCTCACCACCTATTTACTGCAAGCCTCTTAATGATTCATGTAAACACCACACCATCAGCTATGGTAAATGGTAGCAATTATTATGTTTAGCTGTGGTTCAAACTCATCATATCTGCAGAAGCAAATGTTTATACAAAAACTCTGGTTTTACAGTAGCAACAAGATTGCCTTTTGAACTAACTAACACAGAAATTTCATCTGCCATTAGCCTCAAAAATAAAGCACTATACCAACATTT
Source organism: Avahi laniger (assembly GCA_963575035.1). Lineage (NCBI taxonomy): Eukaryota > Metazoa > Chordata > Mammalia > Primates > Indriidae > Avahi > Avahi laniger. Next base: position 34,032 of record CAUYSK010100923.1, read on the forward strand.
AGAGGTGAGACTTGAAGGGAGTGTTTCTATTAAATCTATAGTTTACAGTTTATTTCCTTCATCATTATAAACCAGTCTGTTACCCAAGTGAGTCAATAATTTGATTTCATTTTTAGGAATTTATGTAGTGTTGATCTTCAGTTTGGAACTCTGCAGACCAGGTAGATGTAGGTTTTATAAATATAGCAAATAGGGTGATAAGAGAGGGTTGGAAGAGAAAGTGAGCAAATGAGAGACTTAGAGAGCAAGAAAAAAATCGAGAGGGTGAGAGGGCACACGCCCCTGAGGCTGCATTCCATAGAGCGATGCCTTTCCCTAGAGGTGCTAAGCTTAGCGTTCAGGTGAGTTTATGGCTTGATTCTAGGGGAAGTATTTACCAGCAAAGTTTATCAAGCCAACTTACAATGTCAAATTATTTATTTATGATAAAGATATATCTTCTACTGGAAAGGTACTTGGTATCAGGGTATTCTCTCCTTTCTTCTGGTACCTGATGTACCATTGCCATTTTGTGTGCATGTGCGTGCGTGCGTGCGTGCGTGTGTGTGCGCGCGCATTAGAAGGACTTCTCTACCAGTCTAAGCAGTCTAAGGCATTTAAATGAAAACCCTCTCTAATCTACAGATATTTCTGAGGAAGTACTATAATTGGACTTGAGGATTCAAATAGATCCCTCTCCAAAATTCACTGCAAACTTTTTTTTTTTCTTTTTTTTTTTTTTTTTTTGGTGACAGGGTCTTGTTCTGTCACTCAAGCTACAAACTCCTGGGCTGAAGTTATACTCCTGCCTCAGCCTCCCGAGTAGCTGGGACTACAGGTGCGTACCACGATACCTGGATTTTTCTATTTTTAGTGGAGATGGAGTCTCACTCTTGCTCATGCTGGTCTCCAACTCTTGAGCTCAAGAAATCCTCCTGCCTCAGCCTCCCAGAGTGCTGGGATTACAGGCATGAGCCTCTGTACCCAGCCCACTGAAAACCTTTTACACCTTTTGATCTTCTTCATCATGATTCCCTAAACACCACCACCCATGAACAAATTATACTCATCTGGGTTCTAGCTTATAGGTAATATTTATGTAGTTATATTTTAACATCCTGGGAGAGACTTGGGAGACACCCTGTGATTCTTGATGAGGACTTGCGAAATAACCCTAGGATTATTAGTGATGCATTTGAAGGGTGGTTTTTTTTTTCTGCCTAAGGTTAATTTCAATCATGTGACCTTTTCTTACTTTCATTTTAGAGTGTGTTTTTGTGCTCTTGTCCTAAAAATTGCAGAATCAGTTTGTCTATAGCTCCATTACAGCGCTTATGACATTAGATTAGAATTATCTGTTTATATAATATTACCTATCTATGAATATATAAGGGTTGGTTTAGTGTCTGTCACATAATACACTCAAGGAATGTTCTTTACACTATTTAGAGTATAAATTAAGCTCATAGTTTTTCATTTCTGTTTTGTTTTACATTCAATTTAAAATTTTAGTAAAATTTATACATAAGTCCTAAAATAATCTTCCTTTGACTGAAATTAGTATAATTCAGTTTATTAATAGCAAAAAACTAATGAACTCCTTTACATACCAATAACTGGGTACAGATAATATACCTATAAGTAATATGGAATATGTGATTCCTTAATAAAAAAGATACCTAAAGGAAATTTTTGATGGATTGATATAGAAAATATAGCATGAGATAAAAAATAATACTTATTCATACTTTAAAATAATGTAAATTGATTCCATTCTAAGTTTTGGTGACAACAATAATTCTATACCTTACTAAACTTACCAGGATCCTTCCTTAGGATGGTATGACCGCGGGGCAGCCCTCCCAGAAACACCCCTGTGTTATCTCCAATAACAGTACTACCATTCTGGGTGGCAGAGGAACCTGAAGAAATGGAGATGAGAGTTACAATTTCAGCAGGATACTCTAGTTTCTACTAATTTAACAAATGATAAGACCCTTCACTGGGCTTTGGGACGCCACTCTCTCTCTCTGTTGATTTTTTTTTACATAATGTGGGAATGACCCAGAGCTCCTCCCTCTCAGACCTTTTCCTTTCTCTACCTATACAAACTCTGTAAGTCCTCTATGAATGGTGGGGAGGGGGGATGGGGGGAGTAGAGTAAACTCTGGCCCAAGGCCAGAGGGGCCTGGGTCTCTGACCATGTGGCATAATGATACAATTCCCCTATTAAGATTTCTCTCCAACTCCCTCCTTCTTTGGGAGGAAGGAGAAAATTATTTACTTTTGGTTTTTCAGAGCCCAATCCACTCCAATTAGCTCTACTCATATCTGGTCCCTTCGCTTTAAATATCATCCTTAGCTGACAACTTCCAATTTTTACCTCCCATCTGTACCTCTTTTCTGAACTCAGACTTGGATGTCCAGGGGCCTGCTGGATATCTCCACTTGGATGTCTCATAGATATCTAAGACTTACTATGTTCAAAACTGAACTTTGAACGTCTCTGTACAAATCTGCTTCTTCCACAGTCTTACACTCACTAGTTTTGGCAGCTACATGCTTCCAGTTGCCTGAGCCCCAACCCTGGCAGTCTTGCTCTACATTAAGGGCCAGAATATTCTGTCAAAGACAAAACAGTGTCTCTGTAGACCATTCAGCCTCAAGCAGCCATAGATTATACACCAGTGAATGGGTGTAGTTAAGCTCCAATAAAACTTCATAAAAACAGGCGTGAGCTACATTTAGCCCACAGGTGGAAGTCTGCCAGCCCCTGCTCTACCTAGGTCTCATCATCAAATCCTGTTAATTTGACATTCACAATATAAACAGAATCTGATTCCTTCTTATTATGCCCACAATTACCTCCCTCATTCAAGTCATCATTATTGCTTGCCTGAATTATTGCAGTTATTACAGAAGCCTGTTAACTGGTCTCCATCCTTTTACCCTTGTTCCCCTTTAAATTTATTCTCAACAGAGCAGCTAGTGATCCTTTTAAAGAAAAGCCATACCATGTCACTTCTCTCCCAAAAGCCTCCAATGGCTTCCCTCTTTCAGAGCAAAACCCACAAAGCCCTATATAATCTGGCCCCGAATGGCCTCTGTGACCTCCTGTCCTATCACTAGGCGTTTCACTCCCTCTTTCCCACACTGGCCTCCTTGCTGGTCCTGGACACGCCACGTATGGAATGCTCCCATCTCTGGGCCCTGATACCTGCTGTCCCCTTAACCTGAAACATCCCTTTCCTGGATATTTGCATGGTTTGCTGCCCACCGCTTCAGGTCTCTTCTCAAATGTTACCTCATCAGACAGAACTTCCCAAAAAGTCCTACATAAAACTGTAGCACTCCCCCAACACACATACATGACCACATACACACAATGCACGCATGAGTGCGCATGCGTGTGACACACACACACACACACACACACACGCGCACGCAACTTTCCCTTTTATCCTGCTTTGCAGTCTTAGAATTTATCACCATTTGATACTTGTTTAATATTTGTTTATTCTGTATTTCCCCCCCATTCCTCCCCAAATAATAAATTCTGCAAAGCTCTGTTTTCTCTTTGTATCCAGAGTGCCTAGAACAATACCTGGAACAAAATAGGTGCTCATTAAAAATTAAATATTTTCTGAATGATTTAATAAAACCCTGTATCATCATATAGGCATAGTACCATTTTATAATTACATGAGAATAGGTAGGGTAGGCTGGAAAGAAAACTAAGCTTAAATATGCAAAGACAGGATATGTGTCCCAAGGATGCTGCCTACCAACTGTATAAAGTAGGAAAAATTATTTACTTTTTCTGAGCCTTAGTTTCCTCACCTCTAAACACAGATAATAACTGCTTTCCTCTACTTAATTCTCCTTCTGGAGGTCAAAAGTAATATGAGAGAATATAACTAAAAGCCTTTGCAAATTGAAGAAAACTGTAAAGGATACAAAGTGGCAACTGATGCCTTTGCTCTTATTTTTATTTTAGTGAAATTCTGCATGGATGAGAAACTGGTTGCCAGACTTCATCATTTTAGGAGCATCCCAAAGGCAAATTCAATAGCAATTTAGATGAAATTGAGTAGAAATGATGATGAAAGAAGAGATATAGGAATATAAACAATGGAAAAGTATGGCAACACAAGCATATCAATAGAGCTATTCATATTAGTATATATCAAAGAAGTACCTACCTGTATACTGCGCATCCAGAGTGATTTGGCCAAAACCTTGGTGCCTAATGGCAATTATTTCATGCCATTTGCCATCATTGTATTTTTTACCATGGTCATTAGTAGTGGTGACTTCCACTGATGATCCCTTAAAGGAATGAATGAATGTTTACACAGATACACACACACACACAGATTTATATATTTGTTATAAACCAATTTACACATTTCAACATTATGATCCTGATGCAAGCGTGCATACATTTCAAACAGAACTCAAAACTAAAGTTGATGGCCAGCATCGTTCCTGCTGTCTTTGAACATCACAGTGCCCAAATCTGAAAAGAACTTCTCTTTGGAAAAAGAATCTTTTACAAAGGCACTTGCATTTTGAGTACCTATATTCATCAGAAAGGTAAGGAATTTTCTATTTCAAAATTTTAGATTTCAATTTTCATGGGATAAATATGAAAAAAGAGAATTTAAAGCAAACAAAATTCCATTCAAAATAGTTTCTAAAGATAGAGAAACATCAGGCAGGTTAGTTTCCCATAGCTTCACAAAACTATTAACAAAAGAAATGAAATTCACATTAAAAATTAGCCAGTTATTAATACATTGAACATAAGTATGGGGTTAAACATAGCACATAGTGCTTTGTAGTCAAAAATCTAACATTTATAGCTCTGGCTGAGGTAATAATAGTTAAAAATGAATTCCTAAGTGTATAAGATTCAGGAAATGCCAGATACCAATAATAGAGATTAGCGAAAACGAAGTGAGAATAAGGAAACAGAGAAAGAGAAACAGAAGAGAAACCTGCCACCTTAGTTCTTTCAAGGCAAGTGAACACTTTTTCAGTATGTTATGGTTAATCCAATGGTAACTTTTTAAATATTAATACACAAATAAGACTAAGTAAAAGATATTTCAACTTTGTCACCAACATTTACTACTACTACTATTAAAGGAAAACAAAACAGAATATTACTCTAAGTTTTCTAAATGAAATTAAATTTCTCTTTCTTAATAAAGTTGATGTCCTTAGCAATACTAAACATCATTCTAATAGAATTTTTAAAAACTAAAACTAAGATTGTGTAAAATATTACAAAAAATTTTTAATTACCTAATATTTTCAAATTTTGATAATTTTTCGATATTGTTTTTTAAAGAGAAAGTAGTTAATTGTTTGATATAATAGAGCTGAAGATTTATAATGAAAAATACTGTTAATCATGTCATCTTAAGCATATCTGTTTATATTTCCCTGAAATAGTTTCAGTGACATAACGTGTCCACTCTACACATTTAATTGGCTCCTGTTGGGCCGCATAAAGAGGTTGACAACATGTATGGCATACAGAATTCCATGTTGCCAAAGTAAAAAAAAAAAACAAAATAGCTTTTAATTTCCCCTGAGTATGAACGGATAGCTTCCCATGTGGACAATAGCCCAACTTTTAGAGACAACGTGGTCAGCTAGAAACGTGACCATTCAGTAAGTTCATTTTCTAGTCTTTGAATTTTTTGTAGGTTGACTTTCCTTATCTCTGTTTCGTCTACACACTCTTTTATTTTCTTCAATCCTATTTCCACATTTTAATATTTTACAAACACACATTTCATTATCGTAGTTTAATAATTAAAACCAGAACTGGTGTCGTGCCCAATTAATGTGCCCTGGTAGCATGCCCATTAGTTTTTCCATTAGTGAATTCAACAATACTAATGGGATTACTAGCATGGGATGCTAATTGGGCGTGACATAAGAAACTGGCTTACTTCTTAGCATACCCTTGCTAATGATGAAATTAATGAGCATTTTATTAAATGCTGTCTCATCAAAGTGTACTTAGTTAGCGTTAAAATTGTTACAAACGATGCTGCATTCTAAAGATCAGGTGTATGAGTAAGTGGTTCTTCATATTTTGTTTGGCAACAATCTGAAGCATTAATAGTTCTCTACATCAGAAATCACATTTATTGGAGACAAATTCAAGTACATAACCTACACCCTCAATATGTCTAACTCGTTTTATACAGAGAGGCACTTAGAACATTATTCTGTGATGATGATTTTAAGATTATTTCCACCCCCCCACCAATGTTAAAAGAATAATTCTGTAATCAATCCTGGTGTCATATTATGCAGTTTGTTCTTTTCATTGGGAAAATATCAGGCACGTTAAATAGGTGCTATTTAGGATTGTTTGAAAGCTTTCATTTTTATAGCCTCCTTCCAAGTGAAACAAGAATGTGACATAAATTTCCTGTTAATGTCACTGAACACGGAACATCTTAGGGATTAACATGGGTCTTCACTGGTCAATAAAATATTACCTGATCAAGTGTATTTAAAATTGAACTTAATCAAATAAAGAATGGGAAAATTATAGTTAATTATTGGAGAATTAACAAAAAATACAGTAATTAAAAGTTGAAGTTAACTTTTTCTTTATTGTCTTTTAACAGTAGTTCCAAGTGTCTAGTCCATAATTTAAATAGTAATTTTAAAATTACCTGAAATTGTCACAATTCAAAATTTGATTATTTTGATTGATTTAGGAATAGTAATTTAAAAATAACCACCTTTTTTCCTGCTAAAAGTCAAAGTATTTAATAAACAAATTCAAACAAATAAGAACTCAATTTTTATATACTCATTTAAAAGCTGAACATTGTAACCCAATAGGTAACTTTTTTCAAATATGAGTAGTAGTAATATTTTACTAATAGTTATTGAGCCAGTCAGACAGCCAATCTGTCAACAGTTGTTTATTTATTGAGTGTCTACTATGTTCCAAAAATTGTGCTAAGTCCTGAGGATGTATTTGTGGACAAAACAGTTATATACTTTGCCCTCACTGGATTATACAGTCTGATAAGAAAGACACATTAAACACATAATTACTGGGTGTGATGAGTAGAATAAGGTAGTCACTAGATAATCTCTTATCCTCATGTAAAGATAAAAGGGGAAAAACTTGCTTAAAGTGGTACCCAAAGTATTTAAATGATAAATAATTTCAATGCCAATAGGAGACATACGAAGTAAACTTCTGTAGTTCTTTAAACCTGGGGTAGCTCTAACTTCATATAAGAAGCTACATTCATATTACTCCCCAAAAGGAGAACAAGAAAAGAATATTCAAAATTCCTTCAGTTTCAATAATTCTTACCTAAAAATAAGTGGGGCCTTCATTACAAAGTTAGAAAATATGTTCAGTTAACCTGCGTTAGGGTATAAATTCCTTGGAGGTAAGGAAGGACACAGCCCTTGCTAGCTTCAGCTCATTGTTTCATATATAGATAGCACCATGTCCCATGAGCACTTAGTATTAATATAAGATGTCTGATTACATTTTCTCAAATATATCCTATGGCCATCCTGCTCAACCAATACCTTACTCTCCAAAAAGTAAATTAATTGTCAGTTTGCTGAAAACACAGACAGCTTTTACTTTGTGGAGAGAGGTTATTATTCCAGATAAAAATGTACTTACCAGGCAGAATTACCCAGCCCCTGACTCCCCTCAGTCCCCAGTTTTGGGCTGTAACACCTAGCAACTATGTATATGGGTTAGAACTTAGCTATACAGAGTAGGGACAGAGCAGCTGGCAAAGCTAGTGGCAGGATGAGTACTCTAAGTAACTGTGTTAGAGAGAAGGGTAAAGGGGCAGAAATGTTTCACCGTCATGCTTCACACCAGACCGTCCATCCGATCATCGTAAAGGGGATGAAAAAGATGAGACCTACAGAGTTTCCTGGCACCCATTCTCAGGATCGTAACAGTACAGGGGCAGAGTTACTGTTATGTGACTTTGACTCTTTTTCTCCTATTCTGTGGAGTCTTAAAGGATCACATTCTTCAGAAAAAGGAACAACACTCATGTCAAAAGAGATGGCAGTCACATTTCAGATCTGGTGAAATCCTTTTTGAATTAATTCTCCAAAGACTTGGTATCATATGTTTGGTATGTGCATATGTATATTAAATACTCAAAATCTGTGATGAACAACTTATGACCAGTGTTCTAGTGGGTGGCATTTTGTTTATTTGTGTGTTCCCAGTGCATAACTATATAGCACAGTGCATGGGGTACAATTGATTCTTAACAAAGTGGCACTGAATGAAATAAACTAAATTCAGTGCCAGTTCTGTCGCTATACCACGGTATGGCCCTAGTTAAGCCACTTCATCTAAAGCAGAGACGAAAACAATCCCTACCTCTAGTGGCTGCTTCAAGAATGAAATGAGATCATTAATGTGAACCCACTTTGTATACTTTAATGGCTCTACAAATAAGTAGTTCTATGATTAGGGTTTTTCTCCATCCGGCTTCTTTTCGAATATCCACAGACATTAATAGATTGAGGGGGAATAAGCAGAGCCAGATTTTTCTTTCTCTTTGACATTCTTCTATTTTACTGTATTGTTCTCTTTCTTTTTCTGATTTTTTTGTCGATTTTTTACAATTTAGTATTTGGTGTCTTTTTTCAGCTTATGAAATTGGATGTTTTGTGGAATATTTTTATTTTATTAGTAATTAATTTATTTTTCCACATTTACAATAAAAAATTTCCCAATTTATTTTACGAAAACAAGACATTAATAGAATCTATTCCCTTGCTACCTACCTCTACCACCACCATTAAGTTGGTAATTTAGAAACTTTTAATTCATGCATTTATCCCTCTCCTTCAATTCTTACTAATTTTAGCAATAAAAAAAATTAGAATTTTTTTTTTTTCCCTTTCTGCACTTTTCTTCTATTTCAAAGGTTCTTATTTGGCACTCTAAAACACATTCCTGGTCATTCTTTCACTAAATATTTAGGTTTAACTTCATATTGCTAGGTTTATTATTCACCACAGCTTCTCCTTTATATTTCTAACTCTTACTTTAGGCTAGATTATTTGCCAGAATATTTCTTTCCAATATGGTGCTTAGGTAGCATTTTGTCTGAAATTGTGGATATTAACAAACATCTTTCTTTAGTGTTGAAAAGCAGTATAGCATTGTAGCTAAAATCATAATCTTTGGAGTTAGATTGTCTGTGTTTAAAACCTGGCTTGGGCCAGGCGAAATGGCCTACACCTGTAATCCCAGCACTTCAGGAGGCTGAAGCAAGAGGATCACTTGAGGCCACAAGTTCTAGACCAGCCTCAGTAAGAGCAAGACCCCGTCTCTACATAAAATAGAAAAATTAGCTGGGCATGGTGGTACATGCCTGTAGTCCCAGCTACTCAGAGGCTCAGTCAGGAGGATTGCCTAAGCCCAGGAGTTTGAGGTTGCAGTAAGCTATGATGATGTCGTTGAACTCTAGCTCAGCCAACAGAACAAGACCCTATCACAAACACAAAACAAAACAAAAAAACAAAAACACAATGACAAACCTGGTTTGGTCATTTAGTAGTGTGTGACTTTCAGAAAATTAATTTACCTGTGACTCATATTCTCACCCACAAAATGAGAATATTAAGAGTACCTGCCACAGAGTTGTTGAAAAGTTCAAATAAGTGACAGTGTGTGTGCGCATATAGGTGTGCGTGTGCACACACATTTATATAGAGAGAGCACACAGAATAATGCTTGGCACATAGTGTTCCCGTGGAAGCATTAGCTTTGCTTAATCTTGATTGGAACTTGATGAGTCTTTTCAATAAATTAATAATCAATTTCTTAAATCTTAATTTTCTATTTTATGTTTTATTATTTCTCTTATCCTCCTTTTCCTTGCACATGTGCTCTTTGTTCTCCTTCTGAATCTCTTCTTAGTGATATTGGTAGTATCTATCTCTTTGTTTTTTCATATTTTTAACATGTATTTTGAGAGATTTCTTAAACTTTATCTTCTGACCTACTAATCTGAGGGTTGTCTCTCCTCTAATTAATCTACTTCAATTTTTCAAATGCAAAATAATATTTTTAGTTCTGTAATTGAATCAACTTCAGCTGATTTTTTTTTTTCTGGTTGCCATCTGCCTTGCCTTCTGTGATGACTGCTGCTTCTCCCTTCTCTCTGGCTGCTGGATCTGCTTAGGTGTGATGCCATTTCTCTTAGCTTACTCATTGCCCACCTGTTGGCATTCCTTATGAAGTTATATTAATAATTCCAGGGACACTCATAAGTCCTTGTGCCCGCAGACCTACAGTGCACCAGCTGGGGAGTTATCAGGCCCCGTTGAGACATCAATAAAGGATGAGAATCTTTCTGCCCCTAGTCCTTCTAGTTGCCACTTTGTGGCTCTCCCAGCTTCCTAAAGCAGGAAGGACTTGGCCTGTTTCTCATTCACTTGATCCAGCAGGTCCTGCCTTTCCTCTCCAAAGTCAGTGGGTCTCCAGGGTGCATGAAGCTGTGATCCTCACCCAGAGCTCTTATCTATGCTCCTAGATCCAACTTGGATACAGAAAGGTAAAGTTGGGCCAGCATTACCAGTATCTTGTAAAACATATATTTACTAAGCGTGATGTATGATTTAGATCATCAGCTTAAAGTTGAAGAATTGAGGAAATGAAAAGTAAACAGTCTTTTACTTAGTCTTACTCATTTCTCACTTACTCACAGGCCTAACACAATGCCTAATATCAAATGCTTGCTAATACTTATTTAACTAAAGTGAAGACAACTGTTCGATAGTTTCCTATTGCCCTTAGGAAAAATGCAAATACTCATATTTGCTTACAAGATTCTTAGTGACTTGGTCCCTATCCAGCTTTTGCACCACCCACCTTTCCTTTTGTTGTCCTTCAGCCATATCAAATTTATCGTGATGTATTGAACATGCCATGTTCTTGTCCACCTCAGGCACTTAACATTTGCTATTTGCCCTGCTGCGAAACTTTGTTCCTAGCACCTTTCCTCATCTTCCATCAAGATCTCCTCTGTCCTGCCCCAACTCAAACACAGGAGGTATCTTATACAGACAGACACTCCTGTCCTGACCAACTTTTCCTCATTGTTTTGTATCTTGGTTAAATATCACATTTTCAGAGAAGACTGACAACTCAGAAAGACCCTTCGTTTTATGCTTCCATCATACATAGCGTCCCATACTTCTCTTTCATAAAATTCATTAATATTTTAAATTAATTGTTTTACTGTGTCCTTTCTATTTGTTTCACAGAGGCACGGTCATATTTAACTGTAAAACTATTGTAGTCTGCAACACCCAGCGCAACAGTACCTGATAGCCACTCAGATATTTTCTGGTGAAACAATGCAGAAAGAAAGAGAGAGAGAGGGAGAGAGCAAGAGAGGGAGATATAATTTTTACTTTCAAGAAAAATAAAAATAGATCTATTCAAATTTATTTAGAAGTTTTAATCTTCCTTATAAGGTAGCATATTGGTTGTCAAGCACATTGGTTCTCAGTCACACTGCGTAGGTTTGAAAGTTAGCGCTGCTATTTTTGCTGTGGGCAAGTCACATCACTTTTGAAAGTTTCGTTTCCTTCATTGGCAAAGTGGGGGGTAATAATAGTGATTACCTTATAAATTTCTGATGAGGACTCACCGTAAAAATGTAAGGACTTATTTCTGTACCTGGCACCTATAAACTCTTAAAAATATAATTCTCGTGACTACTAATTTACCTGAGGATCAAAAAGAAAATAAGGACGTCCATTCTTCAACTGAAGTGCAAAATACTCTTCCTGACTGCCAGGCGATGCTGCAAAGACAATCAAACCTTCAAGCACCCTTGTTCGAAAGCTGGCTTTAATGCCTGGTAAGACAAGTGTGATCAGCAAATCAGTGCTGGGGTTTTGTTGATTCTTTCTGATAAATGTACATTTACTTTCATTATTATTTATGATGTAGTGAGTACAGTCAGGAAATTATACACAGCAGTGTACTGGCATGGTCCCGGCCATTTGGTTTTAAATACATCCCATTTTAAATGTCAATCAGTACTTGGAAACTTAAGCCTGCACTCCTGCTAATCAATATATAATGAAGTTTAAATTTATGCAAAACTCATCAACCTAAAAAGACATGTTGTCAACCCAAAATTGGATACTCAGAGCATCAATGTGAAAATATTATCAGAGAGACATAAAAATAAATGGGTTTTTGACATGAGTGAAAGAAACACAAGGGACCTTGTTTAAAATATTTATGAAGTTTAAAGAATCAGTCCAGTAATAGAAGCTAATACTGGAAAGATCTGCCATGAAGTGACCCAGAGAGGTAATTTCCTGAAACATCATCCTGTAACCAAATTGCTTGCAGCCTTCAGAATTCGAGGGTCTTCACCGCCCCTGGGATCACGTACGAGCCCTGCACAGGCCACACAAAGCTCTTGTCTCATAGAAATTTCCCCAGCTCGGGAAGCAGGGACAACTTGCAACAGTCCTATAAATGCCTTCCCACTACACCACATGGCCCCACCTCCACTCTACCGGGCATCCCACTTACTCAGCAGATACTATGCAGCTCTTGCTCCATTTAAGGCATTTTGCTTAATGTATCGAAACTGGCAAAAAGTTACCAGTTTAGTTGCAAATATAAAATTTATATGTCTTAAGAGACAAATCACACCATAAGAATCAAATGAGAGCTTAAGAACATACATGAAAATCAAGTAGCTGCTCAAAAATACAATATTGAATTATGAATGAAGACTGATTTGAGTAGAAATACAGTCAGCTAGGATTATGAAAAGTTAAAGGTGAACTCTCGTCAGGCTGGGCTGATAACCAAAGATTCTACATAGGTAGGGGAATTTAACTTGGGTTCAGTGGACTGCAACTACCTCAGGAACCATGACTGATTCATCTGGATGTTCTTAGTAAATATTTTGAGAGTCTGGATGAGGAGAAAGCAGGTAAGAGGTAAGGGAGAAATTATAGCAAAGGTTTGAAGGCAGGAAAGCAAAAGTGATTTGTTGAGTATTGGATTGACATTTTTTCAATACACATCTATGGAACATTAACATTTGTTGAGTACTCTGCTACACAGTGATGAAGAAAAACTAACCAGCCAGTGGCAGACATTAGGTTCTAGGGTAGGAAACATGCAATTAAAAGAAAACTGATAAGATATAATTGGAGTCAAAGGGACTGAGAAAGGTTTCATAGAGAATATCATGCTTGAGCTTGTTTTCCGAGAATATGAAGGATTTGAGGGGAAATCTTACCAAAGCCTAGAGGTGTGGAAAGTATTGAGGAAGGCTAGATGTACAGGAGGGAGTTAGATGAACCTGGAAAAATAGGTGAGACTATAGCTGAGCCCAAACCCCATGAACAATCTGGCTTGAGAAGTTTGTACAGAAGACAAAGATGGAAAAGAAAGTTCTGCTGTAAGTATCTTTGGAGCGTTATTCCTTTACTATCAGCAAAGGAAATCTTAGGATGTGTGCTTCAGACTTTCCAAAGACGCAAATCGAATTTGTCATGACTTCTGTATCTCTATCTTCTAGATTTCATGCTCTTGGCCATTTTCAACACACTTGTCCTAGTCATTTTGACATCTCGTCTCCTAACGCTCTCTGGTGCTCTGGCTTCTGCCTGCTTGGATGTTATGTTCTTGCTGTTAGATTCAGTGCCCGGTTCTTTCTGGCGACTCTTTCACTCTGTGGAATAGGATTTTTTGCCCCGACAAATCACTTTTCAGTAGTCAGACTCTCTTGGACCTTTACTACTAGATTCTTTGCTCTCCTCTCCCCTAATAAGTAGACTTAAAAGGTTGAGCCACCAGTTCAAAATTTATCCTACAGATTAAAGGAAGACATTAAAAATTGAGTGGAAGACAGGAATAGAATGTTCAAACTCAGGACTAGGGCAACCAAACTTGAAAGGTGGAATGTATAGATACTGATGGTCTATACATCTGTTAGCTACAGAGAAACAGAAAAAGTTAGGAGATCAATACAAGATGATAAAGATTTTTTTTGATAAGGATTTTAATTAAGGACAGACAAGTAACTGAATGGATTGAAAGGATGGACTCTATATATTTCAGAAGAGATACATTAATACATATTGCTATAAGGTGATGGTGTGGGGCAAGTGGTCAGTTCTTTTCACCAATCATTGAGGGAAAGGTAGTATTATTAAAAGAAATAGAAATGTCAGGTAAGGAAGGAAATTTGGGATTAGGGATTATGTTTAGTTTTAGGCACATTGAGTTTGTATCAGTGACATAGAAAACTCTTGTCGTTTGGAAATGAGAAACTCAATCTCAGAAGAGAAGATAGGGCTAGAAAAATAAATTGGCAATCACCTCCCAAGAATTCATGTCTCAGAGACAGAATGCAGAGAAAGAAAAAGAACCTTTGGCAGAAATGCCTACATTTAAGAAAAAGAAAAACGAAAGCAATACTAAAGCTAGAACAATAAAGATAATATTGTAAAATGGAAGCCCAGATAGGAGAGAACTTTAAGAAGGCAAGATTAGTTTACTGTGTAAATGCTTCCTATAGGTCCACGATAATTAGAACTGAAGAAAAGCTTTTAGAGCAGACAATGACATAATTTTTTTCAGTTGAGTAGAATGGCCAGTCCCCACTGCCGAGTGGTAGGGACTGAAGAAATGAATAAGTGGGACATGGTTACAGAGCAATCATTAGAAAAATCTGATAGGGAAAGAAATGGGAGACACAGAAATTATTTATTAGGGTAGACCAGTAAGGTAAACGAAGAAGGCGTCTACCAGCAAAAGCACAGAGTTAAAAGTCTGGTCTACAAACTGACCAGAGAACAATTACATTTCTACCAACTCTTTCCTTTTCTTAAGCTTCTCTTGTTCCGGTTCAGTGTAACTCTTCCCTTCCAAAGTCTTATCGTTCTGTCATCATTTTTTGATCTTATATTTGGTATGGCATATTGTAATTAAAACTGTTGCTATAAAATTAGAGAGCTCAAGGTTATTTCACAAAAATAGCTACAATATGGGACACAAAGAGCGCAAAACTCTCTACCAGTAGGTTGGAAGCATCGATGTGGCAGCAGAGAGGAGAATAAAAGCAAGGATTTGAAAGTTGAAAGATACCAGTCACTGTTCAGTCTGGGAATACAATTACCTGTCTTTAATTCAAGGGAAATGTGGTGAATGAAAATGAATCAGAGTAAGAACTACAGGAATATTTAGACAAGTTATATTTGGGAATAATTTAATAATTATGCTATTCAAGGAATATGCAAGGGGATGTGTTTTTCAAAAACACAATATTTAAATTTTAACACTAAAAAAACCCACAATATTTAATTTTAAAGTTTTAAACTTAGAAATATATTTTTAGGGCAACTAAAATATAATACTTTACACAGATCAAGGAAAATTTCTTGTGAGAAGGGAAAATATAGTAAAGTGCAATTCGATTTGGTGGTATATGGTAGATTTTCCCATGGCTTTTTGAAATAATTCAATCTTGTCATATTTCTCTGTACATTGCCAAGACAAATAAGGAATGACTTTCTTTTGCATGAACTCTATGAGGAAGCTAAAACTGCACATATTCCCTAAAACATCATGTTCTTGACAATTAGTTAATTATTGCTATAGACACAGTTAAATTCTATCTTTTCAGCCACATGCTTAAATCATGTAAGCAATTCTTTAAATGAACTAAATTCACAAATGAAGATATTTAAAAATAAACATAACAAAATTTTGATGAACACATAAAACATTTTAAAGAAAATGGATTTACCATGAGACAGAATGGAAAAATATATAATTATTTAGAATACCCTCTTTTCCTATGAGATCATATGTGTATAGAGCCCCATCTGTTAACTTAGGCTCAGCCATGTGACTTGTATCAGCCAAAGGAATGAAAGCAGATGTGTGGTACTACAGGAGAAGAGAGGCTACAAATGCAGCTGTGTGGCTGAGCTGGTCCTCTGTCTTCCCCTCTGCCTCATGAGGTCCAAGAATAAGAAGACTTGTGAACCAGAGCCTAGCAGTGCCAAAATAATATTTTTCTTCTTTGAGATAGGGTCTCACTCTGTTACTCAGGCTGGAGTGCAGTGGCATCATTGTAGCTCACTACCACCTCAAACTCCTGAATCTTTCTTAAAAGTATGCCTGATTTTCTAAACTAATCCTTTATATAGATAATTACGGTGTCCTCATGAGAATCCTTCAAAAAATTAGGATCGCCTTGGAGTCACACATTTACTATTTATGTATGTATGTCTGTC
This sequence comes from Avahi laniger, assembly GCA_963575035.1. Taxonomy (NCBI): domain Eukaryota; kingdom Metazoa; phylum Chordata; class Mammalia; order Primates; family Indriidae; genus Avahi; species Avahi laniger. Next base: position 50,343 of record CAUYSK010100923.1, read on the forward strand.
TGTATGTATGCATGGAGATAGGGTCTGGCTCTGTCACGCAGGCTACAGTGCCGTTGCATCATTGTAACTCACTGCAACCTCCAACTCCTGGGCTCAAGTGATCCTCCTGGCTCAGCCTCCCAAGGACCTAAGGCTATAGGCACATGCTAAGTTAGTTTTTAAATATTTTTGTAGTGAAAGCATCTCACTATATTATTCAGGCTGATGTCAAGTGATCCTCCCACTTTGGTTCCCAAAGTGCTAGGATTACAGGTGTGAGCCACTGCACCCAAGCTAAATCTGACATTTACTCTTTAGCCTTCAATAACATGGTTAGCATTTTTTTTCCTTAGATAGATGTTGATTGAATTGTGGAGAATAGTCAATCTCAGGTATTATAATGATGATTTAAAAAACCAACAACTAATCCTAATTAACTTTTAGTAGGAATGAAAGAAATACGAAAAACATCAGCTTACATTAAAATATTAAAATGGAGAAAATTACACAGTAAACAACAAATGATACATTAGTTTCATTAACTTGCCTTTTATTTTATCAAAATATACTTTTTTTCTAAAAAATAACCAAGAAAAGCATAATACTCATCCTCATGGAACTTGTCCTATAGTAGTAGAAGAACCACACATATCTAAATGAGTGCAATATAGGACAGAGACCCAGTACAAGAGGGATACGAAATGCACAGGTGGAACACAGCAAAAAAGTGACTAATTCTGTTCTAACGAGAGCAATGTACAGGAAAAGTTCACAGAAGCTGTGATGACTGCGCTGGCTTGTGAAGGATGAATTATAACTTAGTAGGTCGATAATGAAGTAAAGAGCATTGTAAGGCATCAAGCGATAAATGTAGGTAAGTGTGCATAGAAAGGAAGAAGCTGTAGTCGAAGAGAAGGCACTTTTTTGAAACTTTTCCTACCAATACTGCCACCAGACTCTCTTGTTGATTTTTCAAACTACCTGCTGCTACTGTCTGCCTCGTGTCCCTTCTTCGTATTGTAGAGGGACGTATCAAACCAAACTGTTGAGATAAAGACCAGAAGTATCCCAATCTGGCGTTATCACTAAATTCTCCTTCAGATACGTTAACCAAATCCATTGATCTTAACCCTCAGATTATAGCAGACAACACATTTCTCAAATCCAGCTAGAAACTGGATGAAATAAATAGGTAGAGTGTGAGGTAAGAGCTCCTGTCTAAAGCACATTCTTGGGTTCATATCCAACAGAAAATTCCAACAGCATAATCAGAAAGATATGAGTCAGTTTAAAAAAAATCTATTAGAGATAGAACATGCTTTTTTTAGACTACTCAAAGTCTAGTCCAGTTTCTTAAACTGGTCAAAGATTTATAAATGGCTACTAAAAAACAACACAAAAAAAATATGACAATACAATGGTTGTGATAAATATTTTTAGGAAATTAATTGGAGTATGGAGAATGTAGTCTTGATGCATAAGCTGTTGCAATTAAAAAGAAAATTTTCACATAAAATTAATGTGTTTTATTACCTAGATATTTTCATATTCTTGTACTCATAAAGACAGTGGAAACCCCTTGGCTTCATTATCAAATATCCCTTCTGCTTCATTCCTACTCAATCTAATTGCTTAGAGATGGATTTTTAGCTGCCTATTTGGTGCATTAGGGAATGTAAAAGTTCAGTTTCATATATAAGCAACTCTGGCTATATAGCTTAATTTGAATTATGCAAATTAGTTTCTAAATTGGAAAAGTTTTTTCTTTTTATTTGACTGCCATTAGGTGGTGCTAGAAATGTCTCCATTCATAAAATATTTACGGCTAACCAGCCTTATAAATATATGAATAACAAAATCTTCATTGATTATACCTGACAAAATAACAATTGAAAACTAATCCGAAATATTATGAGTGGCCTGGAATTAATCCCCAATGGCTAACTCTTTATTAGAATGCCAAAGTTTTGTTATCCTATTTATTTCAACACATTATTTCTTTCCTTTTTAAATTAAATTTTTTTTCAGCTGCTCACCATTAAAGAATTTGGGAAACATCAAATTAGCATTCTAAAAATTACAATAAAAGTATAGATTAGAATAAAAAGGAAATATCAGAAAAAACAAGAATGTGGAGTTTTAGTGTATACAAAGTGTTGGGAAACTATTTAATTCTCATCTTTACAAAACAAAGAATACTTTTTTTCATCTTTTAAAATAATACCCCATTTCTTCCTCTGAACAATTAAAAACTGGGACTATCTAAATGTTACTATCTAAATGATAAGGGCTGATCATGTTTTACAATTGTTATATATTATTGATAAGGATACAAGGAATAATAAATATATATAAAGGTGTATATATATATAAAAATATCCACCAGATACTTTTTGAAACATATATATGCTATGGTGCTCATTTCCTGAACAGAATAGCCCTCAGATTCCTAGTCCGAAATGGAGACATTGAATTGGATGATCTCTAAAATCTATAGTAGTGTGTGAATTTATAAATGAATGAAATCAAATTTTCAGCTAATTGCCTTTTCATTTCCTAATTCATTGCAAGAGACTTCTCAAATTGCTTAACTTCCTTTCCATATCTCATAGATAGTTGTACAACCATTGTCAGGCAAAACATTTCCAGCATTAGAAGATTTGGCCTGGCATTTCTGAGAGACATCAACTAGTATCAGATAGATTAAAATGGAATTTATTACAGTTTTAATTTGTATTTCCAAGATGGATATTGAATTTGAACTTATTTCATCATATTTCTTCATTTGGATATTTCTTTCTCATTTTTTTTATTACATTGCGTGGCTCTTTATTATTGATTTTAAGTGCCTTTTTCCACATTAAGGGTATAAATTCATCATCACATGTTATAGTCGTTTACTTTTTTTATAGATTATCTTTTAAATGTTATTTTTTAAAGTAAAAATAGTATCAATTTTTATTTTACCCTTTTAATTTTTCTTTCAATAATGGTATCTTCCTTTGCTTTTTTATAATTAGGTTTCCCAGCCCAGAATTTGTTACTTACTTATGCTTTTCCTGTTTATTTTCTGTATTTTTATATTTAACCCTATATTACATTTGTAATTTCTTTTGACAGTATAGAGTGAGATAGGACTATATTCTAGTTTTTTCCCTAGATATTTAAAAATTTACTAAGGAATGCATTTCAGGAGATATAGGATCTTTGTTTTATTTACTTCTGCATTACCAATACCTTGACATATGGCTGACACATATTAGATGCCCAAAAATATTTGCTGAATGAATGTTTAATGATTGGAATCCCACCTCTAGCATATGAAAATATATTCTCTTGATTTGGTCTCTGTGCTTTCTAATTTGTTCCACTGATTTTTTTTTGTAGCAGTAGAATACCATATTATTATAATTTCATAATATTTTAATATATGACAATCTATTATTTATCTCAGTATTATTCTTTTGTTTTAACTACCTCTCAACTCAGTTGCTTTTGTAATAACATTAAAATAATTATCATAAGTTTCTCTTTTCCTTAAATAGATCCTTCCCATTTCTTGTTAAGTTACGCTAGATATACAGGGTGCCCCAAAAGTCTCCATACAAAAGAAAAGTTTTGTAAAATTTTGTAATGAATATTTTGTAAATAAAGGTACATTTAGCTACAATTTTCCATTTTCCCTATGTATGGCAAACTTTGGGACACCATCGATATTTTATCACCATTATGAATCAAATCATTTTCAGATTTCTTATTGCTGAGTTATAGAAAAATATTTCATACATTTATTTACAATTAACCATCTTACTATAATTGTATTATTTATAATAGGTTTTAGTGTTCTTTTTTAGATATAAACTTATTTTCTGAAAAAATTAATAATTTGTTTACCCTTTTCAATATTTTTACCTCTTATTTCTTTCTAGACACATGGGTTATATTTTCTGAAATAATATTAAATAACAGTAGAGATGATAAGCATTATTTATTGTTTCTGATTTAGTAAGAATCAACACAGTTTTTAATCTATTAAGTAGAATGTTGATTGTTGTTTTGTCCAATTATTTTTTATTGTCTTAGGTAACCACTAGTTCATTTTTTATATACTTTTATTCCCTCTCTCAGCATGTATTTCTTGAGTTACTATTCTGTGAAAGGTAGGAAAACTAAACATGATTACAATGCATTTCAAATTTTTAGGAAACTTTAGTCTAAAAGAGGGAGAAAGAGCAGTTATGAGATATCTTCCAGAAGAAGAAACATTTTAGGTGAATGGCAAACCATGAAAAAATAGAAATCCCAATGGAGGGAACCACAAATACAAACACTATTATCAACAGGAACCAATAAGTCAAATGTAAAATGCCACCAAATGCCATCAAAGAATAGGTCAGATGGTTGCCTCTTCTGAAGAGCTTTAATCTTAGCTATGCATATAGAACTATAGGCTTATATGCTCAAGAAGTTTTAGGTAAAAATTTATAGGTAGATAGATGATAGACATATATAGATATCTACCTATATTTATGTAGATATTTTCATAGATTACATATTCTGTTTAGATACAGATATTTGTCTATCTATATCTGTATCTATATATAGAGATCTATTTTTATGTATACAGATATCTACTTACCCTCTCTCCTAATTACCCCCACTGCCCTTGCATACCAAGTATTTATATAATCATAAATATAAAATCAAGATTTCACAAGAAATACTTGAATACATTATAAAAAAGATAATTTTCTTAATCAGAATGCTTCCACCAACATTCAATCATTGCAAATTTTCACGCCTCCCTTTATATATGCTATATATATTCAATTCTAATCTATTCATCTATTACATAATATATTTCATCTACTACATAAATACATTCCACTTTTTGAACTCATTTAAAAAAATTATTGTGTCTTAAAGTCATAATATAAACTGAATGTCATTTAATGGCAATTAAATTATGAATTATAGAAAACTATTCAAAATTTTTGTTTTATAGAGCAAAGAATAGAAAGTTCAGCATGCATTTTTGTTTTTTGAAATATTTATATTATCTTGATGTCTTGTAAAATGGTCAGTATTTTAACAAGTGGCTCTACCAAATAAAGTATTTAGGTTTAGGTTAAAGAAAAATTTTAGTTATGAAAATGTTTTCCAAGAAATAGAATTTTTATCATTATTTATTGTTTCTATAAAATTTAAAAAAATAAACTTTATGATATAAAATATATCAGTTCTACTTTCATGTTTTATAGCTCAAAGAACATCTAGATGCATGCACATATACATGTACATGTATTTAATTCACATAGATGGTGGCCCATTTATGTATATACACAAGAATGCACACTCTATAGAATTAAATTTATATTATTATTTTGATAAAATAAACTTTAAAAATTTATTTTAAAATACATTAAATATACTAACGGTATTCAAATATAATGTATTTTACTTAATAAAACAATCTTTTGGGGAAAAAATGAAATTTCACTAATTTACAACATTAATACAATTACTGAGGGACCTTGATCTTGGAATTATTTTAGTGGCTTCCATGTCAAGCCTAAGGGTTGAAAGCGTTCAATGAACCCAAACAACAATAAAGAAATCTACTTTGGGGGTTTTACACCAAAGCCCTGTCTAGTAACAATTTCAGTGGATCTCAAGCAATTGGACCAATATAAAAGTTTATTTGTGACTCCTTTGGAGCAAACCAGGGTCCCAGAAGTATAATAAAAGAAAAACAATTTTTCTTGCTGGACTTTCAAATAATATACTGTTAATTCAAAATGAACTCAAAATGTCTACTTCTGATTCTGACCCTACATTTTGAAGATAACATGGTCACTTCAGGGTTCTCATACAGAAGAATTTTGCCTTTAAAAGTAAAGGAATGCAAAATGAAGGAGCTGGCTAAAATTCCAATATGGGACAAACAAACAAAACCAACAAGCAAATAAAACAAATAAAACATGAGAAGGGATTAGGAGCCTCCTGCACGTCAAGACTTGATCACATCTAATTTTGAGCTTGCTGGAATAATCATATCATACACTTTCTCATCTAAATAGAGAAAGAAAAAAATAGAGATGCTCCAGAATGTTCAAGGAAGCTGATTTAGCATAACCACGAGTGATTAAGCCCATGGCCATTGCGCTCCCACCCCACCCACTTTATCTTACTTGTCAGAAGTAGGGCGAGAAGTCTATTGGCCACCCAGTATCACACCTTGTTTTTCATAGTCTTCTGCAGATAGGGTAACCATGGTTTGGCAGAGATCCAATGTTTTACTAAGATGGCCTTTTGGGTGTCCCTCCAGGGAGAAAGGATATTTTAGTAAAATGGAGAGTATCTTCCTTCCAGGCCAAGGAATACCTAAGCCACCAATGTGGTCAGACCGCCAGGTTTCAGTCTACCTCTTGTTTTTCTGTCCCTAACAAGACTACAGCATTTATTTCCAAAGATGTATTTTGAAAATATTAGGATTCCAATAAATGCATGTCAAAAGAATGAGCAAACCCCATAATTGTTTTACTAGCCCATATCATTATAAATCACTCTTATTATCAGGAAGTGAATCTTTACATGTAACTGAGCACATTCTTGCTGCAACTTAATTTCATTTTCTTTAGTTCATACTTGTATGGGTATTGAGAACTATTAAGAGACCTACATGGTAATAATACTTATATTTGAACTTGGTTATTAATTCATTCCTCATACGTTAATCATGACAGTAAAATATTAGGTAAATACAATTCAGTAAAAATAAGTCAAAATTGTTTAAAAATCAGAGAAATGTTTGCCTTTGTGCAGACAAATCTATTCATGAACTTTTTAATGTTTTAGCTAATACAATTGAATCTTCTCTCAATTAAAGCACTTAAAATATATTAGTCACTTTCGGAGAAAAAATTGGCTGCCTGGCCCACACCCTGACCTCTAATTTACAGCATTGAGAGAGTTGCAAAGTACACATATACATATAAATATATTCTTTTGTCTTCCCATTCAAGGGTGTTATATGATTTTATTAAGACATTTATTTGATGAAAGTCCAAAAAAAGGTGGGAGGACTTGGTGTTTGGCTTAGTAGTTTAAAAAGAAATGCTAGGGTCAAACTTCCTGGGTTCAAATATTAGCTCCAGTACGTAATTTATGTGTGACTTTGGGCAAATTATTTAACCTTTCTGTACCTGATTTTTTCCTCTATTAGTGAAATAATGTCAGGTTTCTTCCTTCACAAGCCTTTTGGGAGAATTTAAGGAGTTAACATGTGAAAAGTACTTAAAACCATTTGGTTCTATGTAAATATTAACTACTACTATTATTATTAAAGCCCATTGATTGCACATTTTTTTAAGAGGCTCTCAATTCAAACAACAAAGGGCTATATCGTAGCTGTATTTTTATCCATTACAAAACATTAAACTTCTAACCCCATACTCCTTAAATACCTGCACTAGTTGAAGAAAGGAGAGGACCTGCAACTTGAGCAACTTCAGTACTTCTTTATGAGAACAGAGGCCTTAGCATCCTCCCTCACACAGTCCAGCTTCGCACAGTCCTTAATTACACACAACCTTAGCACTGTGCCAAAGTACAGTCAGTTCTTACTCTATTCAAGAAATACACATTTAGTATCTCTTATGGGCAACGTTCATCACTGGGGATGAAAATATGGAAAAGACATCATTGTTATCGCGAGAGCTTAAAATTCGAACACGATATCTGTTTTTTGTTTTTTATCTTTAGTCAGTGTGTTTCTTCCTTGCTTTCCCAAGATCCATGCCCAAAATAATTCCTGATCCACAAACTCTGCTATGGTAACCCCCTTGCTAAGGGCCATACCACCCTTTAATATTGAACATCCAGTTCATCTTTTCAGCCACCCATTAAGGCCCCCAGATTACATGTAGAGAGAAAAAGCAGAAATTGCTCCATGTGTAGTATAGTGTTAAAGTCTTCGCTGGGTTCAATTCAGGACAAAAAAAAACCGTCTCATTTCTAAACCATTGATTAGAAACACTGTTACGGCAGCATGAGGATTAGATGCTACAAGTCTGCATAGTTTTTTAGAACAAGGACTGGCTACATTCTAGAAAGGCTGGTTGTTTTATCACTATACAGAAATAAAGAAAAGACAGGGATATTGTATGGCAAATAGATTCTGTTCCATTTCATTTATTAGGATGGTTTTATATGAACTATTCAAAGAAAGCTTATTTTTAAGAAGAAGCTTTCTAAAACTACATCACTAAATAGTCCAGTAATCATTGAGTAGCCATTTATTCAATTTGGTAATGGTCTGATTAAACAGTTCTCTAGTACACTAAAAACCACAGAGGTGAAATAAAACATTAGAAGCAAATGATTTTACCCAATGGTGCATTTTCTCTCTGTGTCTAGGTCCTTTCACTTTTGAAAAAGTCAAAAGCAGGTATATTTTAGTAGAATTTAGTTGGTTAGCTTTGTAAGTACCAGTTGGCTAGCTTAATATACAGCATGGATTATATTAATATGTAAAGGCTAGTTTTTCAAAGCAATAGGAACTCTAAATATATTGCTTTAAGTTTCTACTACAATTTAATTTCACATATGTGAATTTTGGTTAAAAAAAAGTTTCTTCTTTTACCAAATAAATAAGTGATATTATCAATTTAATTGCCAATAATTAAGTGAAATATTCTATATACAGGATTTTAAAGAAATTTTTACATAAATTTTGACAAGACACCTAGTTAGACAAAATTGAGCATGTGTATCACTTCACTGCATTAACAGAAGCTCTACTCATTACAATAGACTATCTTCTGAGAATCTGTTAGCAGCAAATCTACTGGTCTCACAAATACAGTCAAGACACAAACCAGTCAGAGTGCCATCTGTTGGTAGCAGGTGATGTTGATATGCTTTTTTTCTATGGTGTTTTTGTTCACATTTATACAAACCCTTAGGTTAGAAGGAGCTTCTCCCCTACAAAATGGTTATTTCCAAGTGCAGATAGATACCATTACGGATTTACTTTTCCTCCTCAAGGCATAGTCAAGAATCAGGTACCTAGTATATATTCACTTGATTATGTATCGAAAAAAATAAGATTATAAAAATTGTTCTAAGTTAGATTTAGAATAACTATAAGAAAGCAGATATATACATTTTTCAGTCTTCTAAGATTATTTGCCTTGAAAATTCAAGTTTTGTTTCAGATATTATTAATGACTGACATTGACTACAAGATTGAAAAGTCAGTAATTTAAAGCTTAGGACAGCTATTAAAGTAGGTTATATTAAATAATGAAAAAAGATAAAAAGGACTTTAATATTACTACATGAGAGGGCGAGAACAAGCAAAACTTTTACAGTTTTAACTCCCAAAATATTATTGACTATTTAATTATTTAACATGTAATATTTGATAAATCATTTTGTTGAATTATATAGGTTTGATGGTCATAACTTATAAAGTATTTAAACATTTACCTACAAGGCGAATACAAGAAGAGGGTATGATATGTAACTTTTATATGATCAGAAACAGATCTTTTAATTATTTGACATAGCCAATAATGTCTATTAGTTTCAAAACGTATAATGAAACGTATAATGTATTGGTCAAATATTAGTATAGTTTAAAGATATTTTCAGTGTAAAACAAATAATATTATGTTAAAGCTGCTAAAAGGTTAACTGGGTTAAAATAAAAGGTTGAATGAACTTTCCTTTAGTAATGATAAATTTATGAATAAATGAATAAATACAAAAGTAGGGAACATAGTATCTTATGCTCCAAATGTTAGAGCTAAGTGAAAAAGCAAATCGCTTTGATTTAAATTTTGCTCTTTTTTTCTCTTTTAAAATAACTAATTTGATACCTGTTTTTATTTTAGTTTTTTGCTACCCTATTATACTCACCACTGGTAAAACAAACAGGACATTTTAGCTTTAATCTTCTTACTACATAACCCAAATAACTTCAGTCATGTTTGCATTAATGCTGCATTAATCATGTTGTTGCGTATTAATGAGTTTTCAGGCTATGCTAATTACTGTCATAGATTCTGCAGCAGCCCATTAAATATACAAATTACAGAATTAAAGAGCCAGAGCTCTTCATGATTAATCTCTAAATTGAGAAAAACTAATGATGTCTGTACAAAGTTTCTCTCTACTTTTGGCTGAGTGAGCCCAATGAACAATCAATTAGACTATCTGAGGAATAAGAAACTCACATATTATACAATTTTATGTAGATGCTTCATTACAACAGTGGATATTGCTTTATATTTCATAACAATTCTGCAACCTTTACTTGTCTACTGCTTTAAATATTGGTTACAATGTTGTTCAATATTGAACATAATTTTGCATAAGGCAAGTTCATACTGAATCCATTTCAATGAGGCTCTAAAGTACCAAAAGGGCTTCATGAAAAAGCATTTTCATTTAAAAGGAATTGTTCCCAAAAGTACCTCAAACACAAAAATCACAACGAAAATGTAGGGCTGTCACAACAACAAAACCATAATGCTTTGTTAACCTGCATGAAGTCTACATCATATCGTGGTGCAAAGCTGGCTAGTAGAGCAGCCCAGATCTGTTATGAAAGGCAGATTTGGGTCTAGACATTTTTACATGGGTGGGCAGTGGTACAAATACACAGCTGCCAGCCCAGGGGAAAAGTATCCTTCTTCATCATATGGGTAGGGCAGAGCAATAAGCTGGTAATCAGAATGTTTCAGGGATACAACACGGAGACACAGGCTAATGAAAGAAGGAAGAGGGAGAGAGGTGGCACAGAGAGATGTGAACTGACAGGTAAGCATGACAGTAGGTGAAATGAGCATAATTTGGCATAAGGAATGTGTGTACACTAGGAATCTAAAGTCCAAAAATGAGTACAGGAGGTAGGCTTTCATCAGGAAGTACAGCCTGGCGAGAGCCAATGAGGAATACAGATTTTAGGGTACTGGGCATCTTCCCAAGACATAAAGATAGTCAATTACCCAAACAGAATGGGAGTGAGTGGTGGGTGTGAGTCTTGGGAAGGTGCTAGGTGGTCCTTTGTCAAAAGTGTGCACAAAATTGAGTCCAGATTCTTCAGCAAGATTGACTCTCTGAGGGTCTTAGAGCAGGAGTCTGAGCCTTCCAGATGAATTCAGCACCGGCCTGAGAGAAAGTTGGGCTGAGTCTAAACGTAGAGGTTAAATGACTCCAGCCCCAGGAAGAGGAAGGCTATAGAGTAGGAATCAGAGACTTTGTCAACCTATTCCTATACATTAAACTATAGAAAATTGCTAATGTAGTATGCCATAATAATCCTGGATGAGAGAGAAGCCAGAAATTTAGGTTTACTGGACAGTAAAATGACTGAACACTGAAAAGAAGAAAGCAAAAGGAAAACAACTTAGACTTATGGAGCTTTCACCATGTAATAACACTGAAATGAATACTTTATATGCCATTTTGTCTCTCATATTTCATTTGCGCCAACTATGCAGATGAGAAAACTGAAGCTCATAAAGAAATATTAGAATATATATATGCACCAAAAACAACTGACTTTCTAAAAAATATTTTCTTCCCCTTGGTAAATAGCACGGTTGCATAGTTCTGTTGAGCACACGGGCTCAACGACTATTTGTTGAAGGAAATACAGAATGACATAAAAAGAGTAGGTAAAGAATAAACTTCTTGTTTGCATGTATTAAGTCTTGTAAAACAGAATTAAACAACCGAAGTATTTGCTGAGCATATAATTGGTACATTTGCTGATCATGTTCATTAGCCAATTGATGAATTTTATCTATGGCATATGTTCATGTAAACTTAAAATTCTGTTTCCTAAGCATTTCCGAGAACTCTCGTAACTACATGCCCGTCAGAGGGGTACAATTTTAAACCCTACAAAAAACCGATTATGTATTTATTAAGGGCTTTTCATTGTTTCCATTTTCAAAGATGTATTTCTCATACGCTTCCCCTTTCTTCTGCATTGTTGAAAGTCTTTGAAAGCAGGAATGGTTACTATATTTCCCAAGTCGTTTGTTTTTAGACCAGTTGCTATAGTGCTGTGCACACAATGTGAATTCAGCCAATGTTCCTAACTTACAAACCCAAATGCAAAATTACAGAAAGAACAAGATTCAAACCCAGAAACACATATCACATATACTCACATGGAAAGAGAAGAGCCGGAACTCAGGCAGCCAAGCTAAATATAAGTTAAACACCTAAGAAAGATTTTTTTTCCTGCTGTAAAGGCATGACTTGTACAGAATAGAAATTGGTCATATATTTTTTTCTTAGGCAGAAGCAGTACAGTGACCCCATAGCCCTACACTCATCTTCTATGTTAATGACTCCAAAGCTATAAAACAGGCTTTACTAAGTTCTATAAAGAAGACCCTCTCAATATTCCATATTTCCTTATCCACACAAAGGTAAGACATCAATCAGAGGTGTTCTGAGTATCTTTTAGGCTGAATTGCTGATGTTCTGGGTGGTAATTTAAATAGAAACCTTTTGTCACTTTAGCAGCAACTGTATAAACACAACGTTGCCCAGGCAGAAAGTAATTAAATTGATAGAGAAAAGAAACATGACTTGAACAGGATAAAATACAAATACATCAAAATTAAAGTCAGTGTAATGAGCTGAAACACTGCAAATTTAGACAACAGCACATTAGCCAAAGCACAGAAACCCCTCTCAGGCAGTATCAAAGCTTATAGAAGGCACAGTAAGTTGGAAACAGCAAGCAGGGAAGCATATTGATTAGGTACCACATATACAGAACAGGAGAATTACTTAAAAAAAAAAAAAAAGGAACTAATGAATGGGCCATAGAAACACAATAGGCCAAAGTAGAGATATAACAAAAAGAAGGTGTGGGGGGGGGCAGAGGGGCAGGTAATACCTCCAGATAGAAATACAACAAGACAAAGCAAAAGCTCAGCAAAAAAAACAGAGCAATTCAAGTCAGAAACTCAGCAAGAAATGCAAGTCATGGCAGAAATATAAGATCAAGATAAGAACGTATTCAACCTTATACCAGGTTTTAAATCAGAACAACAAACTCAGCAACAAATCTGCCAAATGCTAATGATTCAAACAAGGAAGCAATAATTGAAAGTAAGAAATACACCACATCTCATCCAGTAATGTTCACAATGCCATTTCCCCTAATTATTGTTGACATGGTGACCTTCTCCTGAAGGGACACACCAAAAACTCAATTTAATTAAGGGTTACCAGTGTAGAGAAGGGTTTTTCATGTCTCTATTGTAACACTGTGGACAGGAACACCTCATTTATCTTGTGTCACTAGGTAATAAGATATTCTTCATACATAAGTTTCTAGTTTACAGAAGTTTATTCTTTATTCTTTTAAAAATTGTAATAAAAGTTACAAACTGTATTACACATTTCCTTAGTTTCTAGAGTATGATAAATATGCTTTAATCTTTTGACAACTCAATATGTTCATACCCAACAATTTTTATACTGTATTGAATGAGAATACATTCAGGAGATCTTGAACCTTAATATAAAAATGGCTCTAGACATACAAGAATGAGGCTATCTGTGTTTTTTGAGGTTCCTGTCTCTTTGTTATCATTGGATTAGCTTTTATTTAAACAAACCAAAAAAATCCTAATGCATTCTGTTAGCCAGAAAGATCACTAAACATTACCTAGCCCTCAGGCAATATTGGGCTTCTTCTGTTCCTATCAGTGGGGTTTCTATTAGCTCCCTTCCCCTATCTTTGATGCTATAAGCTTCCAATCTGCCATGTTCTGGAAATAAAATATTTGAATTTTCTATAAAGTAGAGGAACTAGAACACATGCATAGATAAAACTAAGGAAACTCTAAAGAGCAAAATGAATGAAGACCAATACATTGGATAGTTTATAAGTTTTAGCAGGTGAGCTTTAAATATCCATTTTGATTATGCAATGGCCTTTTTGTCCAATACCACATTTTCCACCATATTCCAAATAGTTTGAGCTGCTGTAAAAGTAGCCTCTGGATAAGCACATTGTTATCAGATTTTTATTAGTAGTTCTTCAATCCTGTAAACATGAGAAACCAAATTTCAGTCCAAAGAGATGTGGTGGAAAAATCACTAGGATGAAAATTCTGACTACCAACAGAGATTCAGCCCTGAATGCAAATAAAACACTAAAGGTTTCTTGCTCTCTATTTTCCCATCTGCAGAATGAGGGGAGGGTCTAGCTGGTCTCTTCAACAAGTTAATTCAATTAAGTGTTCAGCATCATGCAGACCAGAAGTCCCCAAACTTTTTGGCACCAGGGACCAGCTTCACGGGAGACAATTTTTTCACAGATGGGGGTGAGGGGGTGGTGGGGAACTCAGGCGGTGAGGCATGGTCCGGTTCCTAACAAGCCACAGACCGGTACTGAGCCATGGTCCAGGGATTGGGGACCACAGATGCAGACATCATCTAAGAATGTCCTAGGTCTTTTATCACCACAAGACAGCTGCCAATTTAACTGATTCAAAGAATATATAATGCATTAGGTTAATTTTTGTAATTTTGGAAATTTACATTTCAAAAATGTGTTTTGATGCCTTTTCTCCTTGCTGAATTAGAAATGCAATGAAAGGATTAAGAATAGATACCTAAGTTTTAGAAAGGTTTTTTCAATAGTCCTGCTAACCTCTTGCGAGACTCACATACTTATGAATGCATGTGAAACAGCTGTAGAAGGTCTTTTCCGCCCAGTTAGTATCTGTTGAGCTGTTGCTTCATATCAGACATTATTCTAAGCACATGATTAATGTATTTAATCATCAATCCTTATAATGACTGGTTTATTTCATTCTATTTAAAAGGAAACTGAGGCCAATACAGATTATACCTAACTGAAATAGAAATTATTGTTTTTAATAAGCCTACAAAAAAACAAAGCTCTCTATTTCTGAAAAAAAATGCAATGCATCATTAATGATGTATTTGATCTATGATCATCTCACTAAACTTGATTAAACAATTTTATTTAGACTTGAAGACTTCCTTCCAGGCAATATTTCATTTGTCCAATCTGAAGGGACAGTTATTGTTTAAGAAACTATTGTTACTATTATAATGATTCAAAGCCATATAGAAAATGCTATTTATGATAATGTGATTGGCTGGAATAAGGTCTGATTTTATAATATGTGTTTGATAAAGGTGATTCCATTAAAGTTTATAGCTCTTACCATGCCAGTGTTTACAAATAGCACTGCAGAGAAGAAAGCACAACAGTTTTCAGAAATAACCATCTTGGCTATGGATATAGGTCTCCACAGAAACAGTTTGCATTAAGAAATATTGCAAATGCTTGGGTCTCTTAACAGCCCAAATTGTTACTTTCTGGGAAGCTCTGGAAATCACAGCAATGTAGTAACAGTATATTTCAAAGCAATATTTGAATAGGGATAAACTGAGGGAAAAAATGTAGGCTATGATTGAGCTCTTTTTAACAGCATTAGAACTAAAGTTTCTTTTTTTAACATTGGTCAAATGGTTCTCACAAGTGTAAATATTGGATGACTGAGACACAAAGGAATGGTGTTTCCTTTTGGGGAAGTGAGTAGGGAGTAGAGAGCAGTCTCCCAGGCACCCGTTCAGAATGCATTTTCTGAAAGTGAGTTTGAAAGGAAAGGTCACACACTATTGAATCACGTATATGCATCCATTGAGATGTCTATTATTGGATCCACTTCCTCTGCCATGGCCAGCTTTGGCAATGCTTTCTCTTCTTTATCTGATTTGTTTCATGACAAAACTCTCAGGGCAAAGTTACCATCTCCATTGCTGGCATCTATACAGAGACCTTGCTCATATCCATCTGTGCTACATGCCACTTACAAAATAATAAAGGGTGAATCTGGAAAATTACCCAAATGAAATATCATTGCACAATCCAAAAGTAAAATAGAGAATTCAAACATAGAATTGGCAAACCTAAAAATCAATGAGTGAAGAGTAAATATTAAAGGATTCAAGTTAAATGCTGTTGTAGCAAAACTGTCAATTACCCTGCATTCTTTTATTAATTTTGCTTTTATTTGTAGGATGGCTTCTACTTCTTTCCGTGGAGTCATTATAGAGCATCGGCATGGCAGAAGAATGATAGGAAAATAACTGCCAACCAGATTTGCTGTCTATATTCTAAGAAGAAGATGCTGATTCAGAAGTCAGTGTATTTTTAAACTTTCTGTAGTTGTCAACCCTGAAGATGCAACTCAGGATGAATAACTTCAGGGACTCTGGAAACTTTTGAGAACTTCACTGTAACCTAGAAATGATATGGGATGTTTAATTTGATAACTTTGAGGCCAAGAATTTGAATAGTTTACTGAATAGAGCCTGATGAACTATCATGAGAAGAGGGTAGATTGATTGTATTAGAATGGAAACAGGTATCTTGCAATTAAAAATATTTTTTCAATTTTATTCACTTATCTTGACATAGTTAAAAGTTTATCACATACATATATATATGTTCAGCATCACATTAGATACTTTTTCATCTAACTTATTTTCTATTTAAAATAATTATGGGATTTGGAAGTGCTTTCCCCTTTTTAAAGATTAAGGTACTGAGGCTGAGAATATTTGATTCTAAAGGTATAAAGGATGGATTTGATTTCATGTCTTCTGACCCAAGTCCAGTGCCTTTTCTACCGTAAGATGATTGGTTACTAAAAAAAATTAATGTACTATTTTGAGAGTAAGCTTCAAAAATTACACCACCTTTCATATCACTACCCTGAGCAAACCATCGACAAAGTGCCGTTTGAAACCAGATTAGACAGAAACACCTCTTCCTATCTATCCTTCAAAACTGCCAAACTGTATTCTTTCCCAAATCATTTCCTACTATTTTTTCCTCACAAAATGGTCTAAATGTCCAGTAAAGGACCAATGCTGTGTATAAACAAATTGATCTGTTTGCTATTTCCCAACCTTGTTCTTTGATTTCTCATCTTAATGCCTTTAGCCATGATTATGTCCCACTCCCAACAATATTATACTCTATTCATTGAGTATTTAAAAATTTACCCATTCTTCACAGATTATCTCATTGCTACCTCTTTTATAAAGCACCATATAATTATAGTTGTACATAATTTACTATTAATAATAATCACCTATGATTGTTATTTTGTGTCAGATACTCTCCTAGATATGGCACACATGCTAATTTCTTTAATCCCCCCAATAATAGTTGTATCAGACAGGTATGGCAACTATCATCATCACTACCAACTTACACATGATAGAACTGAAGCACAGACAGGTTGAGAAGGTTACAAGACCTCACAGACCTAGTAAGATGACACAGACGGGATTTGAAGCCAGGGAATTTAACCTAGGAATTTGGAACCAGGTGCCCTAAAATCCAGGTCTGTAACCACTGTACATATTACCTCGCATTGCATTGACTGTTATATAACACTTATCTTATTCTGCTTGTATATATTACATTCATCTCTTCCTCTAAATTTGAGAAAAGAGATATTATCTTAGTTGTCTTTTAACACCTTGACCTGGGAAAACTGCCCTTTCAAAGAAAAGAAGAAATAAATTTTACTTTTCACTCTTTCTCATACTGAGGATATTTTGCTCACTTACAATTATTCACCCAGTAATTTTTTCATACTGCAAACTCCTTGAAGGTCAGAAGTATGTCGTGCATATTTTTGTATCAATCTTACAAATCTTTGTAGCCTTTATAACACTGGGCATCTAATGAATTGTCCATAGCTTTTTGTGAAATTGGGTAGCTTTGGAAGACGAGGGTCATGAACTCCTACAGAGCCAGCCCCAGGCCAACCATGACTGAGGCAACACTCATTTCCAACTTTGCTTTTTCAACCTCTACTCTTCTACTCTCTCAATTCCCACCCTTGGCCATCAGGGTAATCAGATTCGTTATATTGTTAGAGTGAAGAGGCATGTTAGCCACTATTGAGTAAATTTCTTCTGTTTTGGATGAAGAAACTGAGGCAAACATAATTTTCTATACATATTTGGTGTCTGTGGCCTTGCTACAACCCCACACTATATGAAGTTGTCCTCTGCTAGCCCGGGAACTGTCATGGTGGTTGGTATTCCACTTGAAAATCCTCTCTCTGGGGACCCATGGCACTTCAGATCATCTTCCCCTCTCCCTATAATGAAAGCCTGCTCTCAGCTGCTTATAATCCAAAAAGAGCAGAATGGCTAATCCATGTTAAAATGTTAAAGACTGATAAAAGCTTAATGTGTTTTCTCTCCCGGTGGGATAAGAATTCATTTTTAATAAGAAAAACATATCTTCATCCTCAAATTCCCAAAATGTTGATGCATGGAGCCCTGCTGAGTGCAATGTTAAAGTAAGTGCAATGGTAGGGGGTAGGGAGGAAAAGGAAAAACAGTTTCAAGGTCAAAAAAGTTTAGAAAAATACCCATTTTTTAAAAAAAATTTCACACAATATTTATTTGCATATTAAATATTCTAGAAATCATACAATAACATCAACAAAAATGACTATAAAAGCAACAAAAATCGGGCTACCTTGATATAACACAATATTTTCTAAATGTATTTGGACACTTTAAATATAGTTTATTTTTAGGCCACTGTTTCATGGAACATCAGTTTGGGAAGGACCAAATACTCTGAACGTTAGTTTGTGTCAATAGGATCAGATCCATTACCCTCTCAAAACCATACCCAACTGAGAAGTCTGAAACTCTGTCTGCAGGCATAGCTAAGCTTGGTGAGTGTATATAAAAAGACACAGGTGGAA
Organism: Avahi laniger; assembly: GCA_963575035.1. NCBI lineage: Eukaryota > Metazoa > Chordata > Mammalia > Primates > Indriidae > Avahi > Avahi laniger. The sequence goes on from CAUYSK010100923.1 coordinate 69,143, forward strand.
GTCAACAGAGACGGGGTTCATGGTAGAACTCAAAACGGAGAAGCCATATTAAGCATGTTTCAACGTTTGGGAAACCAGAATATAGGTGCATGGCTCCCTCACTGTGATTGTCAACTGCTCATCACTTCCCTCAGCTAAAGAATTAGAAGCTGAGGCAGGAGAAAGCAATGAGCTCAGGCGTGGAAATATAAAGCCATATTTATTTCCTACTTTATACTCCAGGAACCCATTATGTCATTAACTTGAAAGGGAATTAAATTAACACCTAGCTCTATTTTTTTCCACATCTCAGAGAAAATAAAAATAAAAAAGCTGTTCCTTTCAGGGCTTTGTGTTGATTTTCTTTTTATTGCCTAAAATATGAATGATTACCATGTATATGTCTGACTAATTCTGAATGATGATAATCAGGAAATTTCCTTTCCTTTTTTAGTAAACTCACTGATAGCTTAATTTCTTTTTTTCTTATCCCTTTCACAGAATTGTGGATTTATGGAACACTGAGTATTATGATTGATTACAATATTTGTATTATAATGAATCAGATGATTGGATCTATCATGTTGCTTATAGGATATCTGCTCAGTCTTGTGTTCTGTTTGCCAGTGAACACTAATACAGAGTATTTTGACTCTCAGAAATACTGAGAGAAATAATTGAAAACAAACTGTTTTCTGTGTTTTGTAAAAACAACCCTTCTGATTCTCCAATTATGATATGTACAATATAAGTAAATTCAGAGATTAATTTCCAAACCAAAGGAAGGCATATAAATCATAAAAGTTTTAAAAATTCCTCCCATATTTTTTCTATTCTTTATTTTAAAAACAAAGGAAAATTTGATGTTTGATGAAAGAGGGAATTCGCATATCTTAGACAATATATTCTAATGACATAGTCAAAAGAAATGAGATAGAGGGACAGATTTAGGAAATATTAATTAATTAATATGGAAAGGATAGCAATATCCCAGGCAGCAGAGCAGGGAAAGGATGCTATTTTAAAGAAATAAAACAGAAAACACAGACTTTCCAGAGAGTCTACTGTATTACTCAGTTTGGTAAAAGAATTTCATGGCAATCAGTATTTAAAGATTATATAGCACATTTGGGTTCATCTGAAACCAATTTTGTCAAATCAACCTAAAGCTTATCTTTGAAGGAGAGAAAAAAAAAACTAGATAGAAATTGTGCACCAGGTGGACAGGCTTTTCATACAACACTACCTTTGTCATAATTGAATGCATTTACGGCTGAAAGAAGTCATTTTGTCCATAAAATGGATTCCATTGCTTCCACAAAAATAGCCAAACATGTCCACAAATGATTGCTTTACTTTATTCTAATTAAACAGTGACTGTGTCTGTAAGAATTCTAAAATAAGAGTGTCAAGAATGGATGGCAGATAAAGGACTGTGCTGAAGTGAGCTTAAGTGTGATGATCACAGCCCAGTAGCACATAAACATATACCTTCAGATGATTTTATTTAACTATGATTCTCTGGCCAGCAAGAGTTGGATTATCAAACTGGTGGGTCACAATCTAACCATCAGGATAGCTACAGTTGATTCAAAGAAAAAGTACTGAAAAGATAGGAATAGCAATTATATACCATTGCTACATTTGTGTAACAAAGGCTGCTATCAGTATATATCTTGGAACCTGAAATATTTAAATTCCACCTCTAAAATATACTACCTATATGATTTGCATCAAATAACTTATCTTCTCAGAAGCATTCTCGCACATTTGGAGAATGGATTAAATGAAAAAGTGCAAGTGAGCAGTTTACTATTACTAATACATTGTCTAGTTATAAACAATTATATTTAGCATAAGATTTCAATGATCAAGAAGCTATAGTCTGTGTCCAATGCAGCCGTGTCTACTTGCCATATTAACTCAACCCATTTCTCTATTCACATTCAATTTCATTCCTACTGTAAGAGTAAGAGTGAATTGAGATTTCCTATCTCAATTACAGTAACCTCATGCTGACTAAACAGTCACCTATTATCATGATCAACAAAAACATCATAGATGTTACAGCTAAAGGAGGATATTTATGATGATTTACTATAACTCTCATAATGTTTTGTTACAAAAATGTACCAAATGGGATAATGACTAGTGTCAATTGATGACTCTTTTCCATTGGGCTTGAATACATATGAAAACAATTGCACATGATTGGCACATATTCAGTGAAGTATTCATTGTTCTTTTAGGAAGATTAAACCATACATACATCTCACTGTGTCAAGCCTTATCAATAAAAGGAACCATGAATAGCAGAAACATAAAATAAATTATTAGAATTTTTGCTTGTTGGGTTTCTGCATTTATAATCCAGAATTGATTTTCTTGTGTATTAAACAATGAGCTTCTGTCAAAGCTTCCATTAATGGTTAGCCTTTAGCATATTCATAAAAAAAATATACATGAAGTCCACCACCCTTTGTACTTTATGGGATTACTTTATCATACTACCATAGCTGTGAAAACAAATGTGTATCTTTGATTAGTATCAAATAACTCTCTTGCATATTAATATCCTTATAAAGTCACATAGGGGAATGTTGAACAACAGTTCAAGTTGGTGAATTGTATTTGTTGCTGTAAATGTTCTAAAACCAGCAGGAGTTGATAATGAAACTACTGTCTCCATGCTATTAATGTCTGGGCCCAAGAATTCTGAGGAAAATTTAAAACAAGATTGTTCTGCTATCTCTATAAATATAAGAAACCTCATGCTAAAATAAATTGTCCAATTAATTATATTGCATTTCCAAGATGAACTTCAGGTAAAAACACACAGCATCTTTGATTAAATACTAGTTATTAGAGCTTCTGACATGTCATCCAATTGCTTTAGTTACCATACTGTGCCATGCTGTGTTTGCAAAATTATAATTTTCTATTAAATAAATTAAATGTAAGGAATTAGTTGGGGTTGTTTATTCCTCTTCTTGATTAGGTTATCTTTTCCTGCATCGAATCAATTCTGTACTTCCTCATCAGTTATGCAGAGTGATTGTTATGGATTGAATTATGTCTTCCCAAAATTCACGTTGAATTCCTAACCCCCAATATCTCAGAATATTACCTTATTTGGAAACAGAGTTTTTGCAGTTGTAGTTAGTTAAGATGGGGTCAGTCATACTGGAGTAGGGTGGGCCCCTAATCCAATATGGCTGATGTCTTTATAAAAAAAAGGTCATGTGAAGAGACAGACAAAGAAAATGTCCTGTGAAGATGAAGGCAGAGAAAGGGGGCTGATGCAGCAAACCACAGGAGCTAGGAGAACCACCTGGAACAGATTCTCCTTCCCAGCCCTCAGAAGGAACCAATCCTTCTGACATCTTTATCTGGAACTTCCAGCCTTCAGAACTGTGAGTTAATCAGTTTCTGTGGTTTAAGCCACCCAGTTTGTGAGTTTTGCTATGGCAACCCCAGAAAGTTAATACTTTAATAATTACACAAATAATAAATAAATATACTAAAGGCTAACCATTAATGTAAGCTTTGACAGAAGCGCAGGTATTGCCATAGTACTATAAAATACAAGAACAATGAATTTTGCATAATAATTTTTTAATTTAGAATGTTAATAACTTCTATATATGTATATATCACATACTTTATGACATACATAAAGTTTAAAAAACAAAGTATTATTCAACGCAAAGTCACGCCAGAGAGAAATTGTCATAAATTTGTTTTGATTAAGACTTCCATGTCTACAATGATCCCATTGGAAAGTGTGAAAAAACTAGACTTGAGAACTAAAACGTGTAAAGACTGACTCAGAACCCACAACTTCCACTTAAAATTGCTGACCCAATTCTTACAAAACCTTCTGTTGGCATGTAAAATATGTTCCTTTGAACTGGTAATTTATGACAATTTAGAGATATAACAGTGTCACACTACTAAGTAGTTTAAATAATGTGATTATTTTGCCCTATTCATTTTCAATAATGTGTAATTTAAATAATGTGTTATTATTTTGCCCTGCTCATTTTACTTACAGCATTTTACTTAAGAAATTATATGTTCATAGACTCAAATGGCAGTTTACTAGAGTGATCTTTATTGATCAAGCTACGTTTTCAATGAGAACAAATTTTGCTAATATAATTAGTTTATGTTAATTAAAAATAATATATTTTTAATTTAGAAACAGACAAGATGAAATGCTTTCATACAAAGGGGAAGTCAAATCTACTGATAAAACATTTATGAAATCTTTATAGGTTTATTCTAGTTTTCTTTAAATAATTTGTCAAAACAATTTATGAAATATAGAGAAAAATGTGATTGTCTAAGAATTAGATGGTTATATATAAACCATATGTAAAAATTAATCTCATTTGCTACCAGAGTACAAATTTTGAAAGCAGATAGGACACATCACTAATGTTTGTATCCTGGTTTTTAAGATAATGGCTAGTACGTAGCAGCCATCTTAACAAATAGTTGTCCAAGTGAGCCAAACAACACTCTATATTGCTCAAAAATACAGTATTTAGTTGAATAAAGTGAGAAAAAAAGAGTTTTGGCTCAGCATGTTTAAAAGCTTGTAAAAGTAAAACAAAAATCTGTTATCTGTGTCTTAGGTTAAAGAACCAGTACTGTTACGTAGTCGGTGCAGCTACTGCTCCAACTGTAGCCCTTTTTCATGGGTGATAAGCTTCAATTAATTTTATCATGCACTTCCCTGAGGCCACAGGGAGAAGATCTTGCCACAATGTTTTTTCTGCCGTTTATTTTTGCTGGCATTTTCTAGCACGCCGAGTCCTCTCTTTTGGCTCATCTTTGCTTTTTATTGACCTTTTTATTGACTTCTACCTGATCACTTGATGGACTTTTAATTTTTATTCGACTCTGTTCTAGCAATATCATGTAGATGTTGTATCACCTATTTTCTTCCTGCTTCTGACTCAGGGCAGAACACGCCTTTTCCAGTGAAAGAAAGGGGCGTGGTGTCGCACCATCATGGTGCAGAAAGTTTTAGAAAAACACCTGGAGCCTGCAGTGGCAAAGGATAAAATAGGAAACTAAACAGCTGATGAGTTTTCCTGGTTAAAATTCAATATAAATAAACTTTGAAAAAATTAGATAGTGTTTCTCTTCCTATTTTTGCCCCATGTTGCCTATTTATGCTATTTCAATTCTGATTATTTTCATCCCCTTTATTCCTTCATCTTCTCAGCTTCAGTATTTTCTTTAATTACCAAGTGCTGAGGAATATCAGCCAAGGTCAGAAAGCAAGTGTGGGAATTCCATCTTCCACATTCTGTCCATTTTTGCTTAGAACGGACTCTCAGCTTGCCTGAAATTGCTCCCAGGGGTTTCCATTTGCCCATGTCACCACTTTGGAACAAAATTCATCTCCCATACCCTAGGCACAGGCTGTTAAAAATCTTGAAGTTATAATGGACCCTTGAGTCGCAGCTGACTCAAGGTGTTGAATTTTTCTTCCCCTATACAGAAAAAGAAAGATAAAAATTCTTTTTCTTTCCTTCTAGTTCCAAGACTACATGGCTGTGTATTGCTGTTAACTTACAGATTGACTGCTCAATATGCTTGATGATAACACTAATAACAGTCAGTGTTTTATCACCTGGAAAATAGACAAAGCAAGATCCTGAATTAGAATAGACCATAGTGTTGATGTTTATTTAGTCTTCCTAAATGTACTTCTAAATAGATTCAGTTCAGTGAGTTCAAAACCTATCAGCCAGATTTTTGATAATATGATCCTGCTGTTCAGTACTTTTCCCAAGTTCTAATTTACATGAACATGGATCTTCCAGTCTCATGCCTTACCTTAAAAAGCTCTGCAGAGTCATACCCTATCTCTTTATTCTTCCCAAATTTTGAAGCTCGTCTGAGCTCCTGGTCATATGTCTTTGTATTGCTTCCACCTCCAATCTAACTTGGGATTCTTCAGAGCATATACGGACATTTTTTTTTTCTTTTGGGGGAGCAAATGCAGCATGTTTGAAAAGCTTGCTTTAAATAAACACAACACACACACATGATTAATTAGAACGTAATTAACTCACTTTATAAAAATTCAAAACAAGATCCCTTCAAAGAAGGGCTGCTCGAGGTGTATTTGAAACAAAACAGTAAGGTTATCTTTAATACTCATCAAATTGGTTAAAGACAATTTAACTTTCTTAATATGAGGTTTGAAGATGAATAATTTTATAATAATTTTTAGGAATGTAAAATTTTCATTTTAGTGGAAGAATCACGAACGTGGATTTCTGCTCGCCTGCTGAACCTCACTAGAATGCAGTTGCTCAAAGACAGAGATTTGGTCTCTTACACTCTCCAGTGCTGCACACAAATGCCTAGCACATAGAAGATGCTCAGTAAATAATTTTTGAATAAAGATGAATGATTTATATGGAATATTGTACCTTCCAGATTTCTTAAGGCCATGGATTATGCCTTCTTTGCTTAACATCTTTATGTTTTAAGACAGTGCCTGGTATTTTGTTCTTCAATAAAATATTTTTTCAAAAAAAAAAAAATGCATGAAACCTTCCTACCTAGCTGGACCTGCAAGTGCAGCCATATTAAGGCCTGCTGGTCCCAAATCCTCTATACAGTTCGATCTGATGTTTCGAATTCTGGCATTACCTCTAGAAGGCCTCTGAGTAAGTGAACACACAGTCCTGGTGAGGCCAAGAAAAGCCCAGCAACATGTTGCTGCCATTGACATAATCTCGAAGTGACATCTGTCAGATCAGTCTATGTCCAGATCCGGGCCCTGAAGGCATGGGGCACAAACAGGTACATTTTAGCTTAAGAGAGGCAGGCAACTGCCCCAAGGTGATTAGACCACAGAGCAGGCCTTGGGAAAAAGCCTCAAGAAGCAGCACAGGAAGCCACGGGCAGGCATGATGGCTGGAGGCTCCCGAGACGAGGGCACTAAGCAGGGTTGTGGCAATGCCAAAGGCACAGAGGCTCCTTCCAGTTTTCCCAGGGTTGGCTCTGCTTCCACAACAGAGGTTTCATCAGTAACAACATATGTCTTTCTTCCGCAGATGAAATAGAATTATTCCCTTGGGAGTTTTACTTCTTTGCATTTTAAACTTTGTGACTAACTGGAAAAAAATGGGGGCAGGGGGTGAGGGGGGCAGAGATCCCATTTACTCAAATTACAGTGCTCATTCTCCATCAACCTTCATAATTTGGCAAACAGCTTCTGTTACTGGGTGTGCTGAAAAGTAAGACACAGAGCATATTATGCAACTTCCTGCAACTCTAATTAAGATTCTTACCATTTTGAACCTGCAATACACACACATTAATCTCAGAAGAAAACAAAAATCACAGCCTCTTTCAACATTATGCACAGGGGGCCATTAAGCTCTTCTGTATCCTCCCAGTAAGCCTCCCTGCTGTAGTCTGCCTGTGGTACTGTGGGCTCCTTGGGGGTGGCTGGCACCCTGGTGAGCATCACAGGAGTCTACAGAGGTTGACATTTCCCTAAAACGCCTCCATATCTTAGCAAGCTCAGCATACTGAGAGCCTCTCCATTTAGCCTGCCTCCTGGATTACTTTACGCAATTTGTGTGCATGGTTGAGGGAGTCCAACAAGTCTTTTCAAACTCCTTAAGGGTCTTGGCAGCCAATCAAATGGTCTTCCCTTGGTAACATTTGGCATCAGCTACCTCGCTTTGTTGAGAAAAGAGCTCTCTCTATATCAAGTACTGTAACAGTCTGTAAATCCTCCACTAGACTTTGAGTTCCTTGTATTCTTAGGATCTGAGAATCTGACATACAATATTACAGCAAATATTTATTTATCTATTCATTTACTCACTCACCAAACTATCAGTGAATACCTACAGTAGAAGGCTAGTAAATTTTAAATGTCAGAACAAAGACATTGGACTTGATCTCAAGAATCTAAAATTAGAAAAAAAAAAAAGAGGCAGGATTGAAAATGAAACTAGAAAGGAATTATCAAAATAAAATCATCACAACACCAAAATAACACACATTTTCCCTCAATCAACGTTAATTCTAAGTTACAGCTTATAGTTTATTTCTTTGAACAAGTTGAGGTACTTCCACATGTATTTTCTCATTTGCTCCCCATTATAACCCTAGAAGAAATCAGAGGATATTATGATTTTCTTCCTATAGATGAGGAATATGAAATTCATAAAAGTTGCAATATATGTGTTTCACCACTAGGTAATGGTAGAAGGCAGAGTCTTACCCTATCACACAAACTCTGGAGACTATATTTGGTTTGTCGATGATTTGTCCAAACTTAGTATCAAAGTGTTGAATTTATTTCAAAATTGTAAACAGCAGAAGACAACAAATAATAGATACAAATAAAACAGATATAAGTTCAATCATATTTCTTGTTCCTTTATGTAAACAAAATTGCTAGTTGGTCTATATATGGCCCAATTATACCTTAGGTAATTAATATGAAAAAAGGAAACTCATGGGACATATTTGGCACTTTAAAAGCTAAAACAAAACAGGAAACCCAACTGATTCAGCAACAGTGAAAATCATATTACAAATGAAAAGGTAGCAAGGTATGATGTGAAACATAAGGACAGAAAATCTGAAGAACTGGCTTCTAGTCTTGCTTGTCTGAGCCTAGACCACTTCCTACTTTTGTCTAGTCTTGGAGGAAAAAAAAGCAGCATTTCACCTCTCTGAAATTCCATTTTCTCAGCTATAAAATTACCTGATATCACCCCTGACTGTTTCCTAAGAATGTTCAGAGATCAGTAAAACAATATATGTAAAAGTATTCTGAACTATGCTAACATTTTATACAAATATAAACTCTTAATTATTAACCCCTTGCATTCAGATAGGATTTGTTTTCACCTGACATTCCTATGCCAATTCTAATTTGATTTAGTCTCCACAGCTTAATTGTGCTTGGAATCATAAAATTTCAAATATTCAAATTTTACCTAATTTAATCTAATATTTAACCTGAATTTCCCCCCCATGTGTTTTAAACCCATTACTTCCTGAACTGTCTTTGTTGACTAATGAGAAAAATAGGTCCCTCTTCCCTCCGTAACACCTCCTTATGCATCTGTAAACAGCTATCATGTGTCCCCTCTGTCTTCTTTCCTCAAGATTGAACATCCTCAGGTCTCTCAGCCTTTCCTTACAGGCCCCATTTTCAAAGCCTTTCATCATTTTTTGTTGCTCTCTTTTGAAACCTCTGCCAAACTTGTCTGTGTTTTAAAAAGTGTGTCTTCCCAAATGGAACATGGTACTCCTATCGAGGGCCAAGGATTGCCAAGTGGAGTCCATAATTGCCTTATTTATTTTATCCTTGACAATTCTGCTAATATAACACAGGGTAGCAGTTGTCTTATTTTTTTTCCTCTTTTTTTTTTTTTTTTAACATAATCACACTATTGACCTTTTCTCAGATATCAGCTAGATAAATTACAGCTGAGGACAAGAATTAGTAAAATTAACTTACTAATTTTTCTTTTAGTCACAAACCCCAGGGCACTATTTCATAAATATTAGATGCTTAATAAATATAAAGTGAGTCAATGAATATTACTTATACTTACAAATAGTAGTGTTTTAAAATTCTTTTGATATGAGGAAAATATAGATGATTCTTTCATGATTGAAATTTACTGAAGAGTGGAAAATCCATGTCTGACTCTTATGGGATTACTTAAAGAACCCAATAAAATTAGCTTTCCAAAAGCGAGTAATTAGAATGAAAGGGAGGTTTTACTGAATTGTATTTACATAATATAGCTCTTCATTTAACAAGAAAGTTTCTGGAAACTCCACCAGAAATTCAGAAACATGAACCATGAAACTAATGACCAATTAACTTAAAATCAATTACAGTATGTAATGTGATAGATGACCTTATGGAATTTAGCTGGACTGTCAAACTTAATATTTGATTTTCTAGGACCAAATCTAGAGAAAATATAAAATGATTTGGCAATGTCAGTGAGTACCACACAGGAAGCCTTGATCTTCCATTGTACTTGCTGAGCAGAAAAAAAAATCCAACCTGCTGTTTTGACTGTCAAAATACAATTTAGGAATCCAGTAGCTATATCAGGACTTCCTTTGGAGGGAACTAGTAAATGAGAGCAAAAAATGTAATCTCATGCAGATCAGGAGATTGGATTTAAAGGGATCTGATGCAGTGATGATACTCATTTATCCTCTAAGTATTATGAACATTTTATCTTTTCAAACTGGCTAAGGTCTGTTGCCACAGTGTTACGCAGTGAGAAAATATCAAGTGTATCAGTAGCAATGCAGCTAATCTTCTTTAGTTATTCAGATGAGAAATGACCCATAGTCTCAATACAGCCCTCTCAGAGAACAAAGAAAGAGCAAGGAAAGAGTGAGAGGTTCTCCTAGAATTTTGACTATCCCAGAACAAATGAAGCATCCTGGACTGCAAATTTTTTTAATACTTGGAAAACATACTTTATAACTATTTTGGCCCTGTATAAATTTTCATTGAAATTATACAGGGCCAAACTAACCAAAACACATTTCAGCAAAGCCTTATGAATATCATTGACTAAAATAAATGTATATCTCTTAAAAATTAACTCCAAGAAATTATGATTGTTCAATTATCAAGTATGTATTGGAAATTTACATTATGCTAGGAATTTTGACAAGGATCTAAAAATTATAAAATATGTTTTAAAAATAGTTTAGTCAGATAGCAGGGCATAGAGATATAAAAATAGTACAATCCAACTGCCTATTTTTAGCTTTTCGTCTGCCTGATTGCTGAGCAACATTTTATGCTGGTGACTACTATCCCATTCATGAATCTTTCCTTGACTCTCAAGCAGTTCTTCACCCATGTATCTGGCTATTTTTTCTTGGTTGCTTTTTTTTACTATCTATCTCTGAATGTCCTGTTTCACTCTAAGGTCTTGACCTTGATCCTGAGTCATTTTGCCCTTTCCCACAGCTTCAACTTCCACTCATGTGTTGGTAGCTCGTTTTAACTTTAGAATCTCTGGTTGCATATTTATATCAAGACTCTGAGCAAAAGAAAAAATGTATTATCCAAAGATAATAAATTTTGGTGTGTTCTGGAACTCACGACCAGGAACACGGCCCAGACTAGACAAGATCCTTCGGTACAGAGTGTGAAAGTCTTCAGGAATGTTCTCTTGGTTCTCATCTCTCTGCTGCTCTCTGTTCCCTGCTTCAGTGTTTCCTCGTTCCCCTCCCCTTTTCTCACCCATCTCAACAACAGTCTACCTCTCTCTGTCTCTCATTTCAATCAGTTTATATGTTATAGTCAAGAGAAACAGATAGACTGGTTAGCTCTGAATTCCAATCCCAAATTCTCATGAGAACAGAATCAGTTCTGTATGGATCAGGCTTTCCGGCTTGTCCCAACTAACTGTCCTCAGTAGAACAAGGGCCATGGTAGAAAGAGGCCACGGTAGAGGTGGTCATGTGTCCTCGGGGGAGGCAGGGGCAATGTGGTAAGAAGGGGTAGTTGTGCACTAGACCAGTGATCTAAAGGTGTCTGAAACTGATACCGAATCTATGTCTACAACTCAGACTTTTTTTTAAAGGTTAAGTCCTAATCCAGTATTGGAGGGTTTTTAAAAATTATTATTGATTGTTTGGTTGTGGCTACAACATATCATTGGGCAGAAAAATAGCAGTCTATAATAATGGTTAAGGGTAGTCAAACAGTCATAGATTCTATTCCCACAAGGCCTGTAAGAGCAAGAACAAGTCTACTAGAGTCCAGTAATATCTTTATAATCCAATACAGCAGCATCTTCAACCTTTTGGGCACCAGGGACCAGTTTCATGAAAGACAATTTTTCCATGGTTGGGGGTGGGGAGGATGTTTTCAGGATGACTCAAGACCATTACATTTATTATGAACTTTATTTCTATTATTATTACATTGTAATATATAATGAAATAATTATACAACTCACCACCATACATAATCTAATGCTGCTGTTGATCTGACAGAAGGTAGGGCTCAGGTGGTGATGTGAGCAATGGAGAGTGGCTGTAAATACAGATGAAGCTTCACTCACTCACCACTGCCCACCTCCTGCTATCTGGCCCAGGGGCTGGGGACCACAGCAATAGAGTGTTCAGTGTATAATAAACACTAAATAACAACAACCTCAAGCATGAACTAAATGGAGAAATTAATTACTTTGGAAAACAACTAACAGGCATTGCCAGTGTCCTTTCCTGAGATGCACTATTTTAAAATATTTCATTTCATATATACAGTTTAGATTAATATTTCTTAATGCATTGCCTTCTATATGCCCACATAGCAGAGATAATGTTGCATATCAGGTATAAGGAAAAAAAACCCTCGAAATAGGATACTTGCTGAAAGTTTTTAATGAGGCATTAACAGCTCTGCAAATTAAAGTTCTAATTTGCACAGTTTATGAAGTAAACAGGAGAGAATAGCATCAGATGTAGGCTGCTGGTTGCTGCCTCCACTCAACACATTTTAAGTGAGTGTCAAATTGATTTTGCAATCCTTAATTATATTTCTCTAATTTTTTTCTGACTACTGAATTTATAAGTATGCAGAAGAAATCAGTTTTCAGCAAACTATTTTTCTCACAGTTAAACTTAATAACATAGCATATTAACACCAATTATATGCGTTATGAAAAATATATAGAGGTGCAATAGCATCAAAGCAGGAACTGGTCAAATGCATATTCTAGCGTGTATTTCAAATGTTTACTGATTAAATTCATTCTTATGACAAAACATCTGAAAAATAGACAAGCTACAGTCCTTTCTGTTTATAAAAATTTCCATCTGAATGTGAATGATATCAAAAGAAATCCTATTCTGTAGAGAAAATATTATTTTATTTACATGTACAAGATTCTTGCTGTCAGCACAGTTTAATGAAACTCATCATTTCTATATTTTATATAACAAATATTGGATACTAATTTGTTTCAGGTAAAATTTGGAGTGTCGAGCCCAATCTAAAGTACTACACGCTTAAGTTCTTATCCAAAGGAGTTCAGGACCAATATATTAAATAATATAAAAATTGGTTAATTTTTCTCTAAACAACTTAAAACAGCTTGTTCATTATGGTGTAGAACAATGGTTCTTATACCTGAATATTGTAAGAATCTCCTCAAGCACTTTTCATTTTATCAATTTTAGTGAAGTATAATTTATTATACATATGTAATAAACTGCATCTGTTTGAAGGGTGCGATTAAATAAGTTTTGACAGATGTATGCATCTGTAAAACCACCACCTCAATCATTACAGAATATTTCCACCACTCTCTTCTCCGCAGGCCCGGACAACCACTGGTCTCCTTTTCGTCCCTATAGATTAATTTTTAAGAATTTTATATAAGTAGAATTGTTGATAAGTACTCTTCTGCCTTCTTTACTCAGCATGGGAGCTGAAATCTACTCACATTGTTTGTATCAGTAAGTAATCTATCTCATTGTATTGCTTAGTAGTATTTCATTGTATGGATATACTACATTTTATTTATACATCTACCTACAGATGAACATTTGGGTTGTTTCCAGTTTGTAGCTGTTGTGAATGTAGGTGCTATGAATGTTTATATGCAAGCCTTTTGTGTAGTCAAAGTATTTCATTTCTCTTAGACAAATACCTCTCAGAGGATAGGTGTGTCTTTACAGAGCAGACATAGAGATCTTGTCAAATGGAAATTTGTAGCTGATTTCCCAGAGATTAGGTGGCATTCAGAATGTGATTTTTTTTAACTTTGTAGACAGGCTAATTATTATAAAGAAGGTCTTCTAACATTTTGAGAGATATTCTAAAACAAGACTATTAGATGACTGAATAAAATGGCCACTTTTAGTAAATCAATCTATAAAATGTATATGCACAATCTCAGTAAAAATATCACTTTGAGTTAACAAAGTCATCTTAAAAACATTCTTGGCATCAGGCCCTAACCTGCACAGTGATTGTATAAAGATGAATAAAATGATATTCAAAATTCTCAAGGTGATGGGTCTTGTATGATTTGGCCCCTGCTGATGTGTCAACCTCATCAAGTGCCCTTCTCCTTGCTTTCGTGCTCTGGCTATGTTGGCTTCTCCTAGACGCCTATGCTGGCTTCTCCATGGTGTCAAGACATCATGGCTGTCTTGACATTTCCACATTGCTACTTTCTCTACCCAGACTGCTCTAGCTCCAATTTTTTTTTGTTTGTTTTTTGCCTACCTAAATCAATCTGTGTTTTTCAGATTATAAAACTCATCCTCTGAGAGGCCTTCATTAATTCTGTAGACTGAATTGGTTGCACCTGTTATCTGTTATAATAGTTTTCCACATCTTACTTTTGGACTTTGCACACTTGAAATATTTTTTGGTAACTTTTCAAATTGAAATATAACATTAAAAATAAAGTGCACTAATTATCAGGGTACATGTTGATAGACATTTACAAATTAAATCCACATTTATATACTCCTCTCAGACTAACATATAAAATAATTCCAGAATCTCAGAAGGGTCTTTTTTGTTTCCTTTCGGGGATAACCTCATTATTGGATTCTATTACTACTGATTCATTTTCCTGCTTTAGAAATTTATACAAATGGAATAGTATGCTTCTTTTTTTCTAGGTTCTAGGTTCTTTCACTTACTTTTTAAAAAATATTTTTCATGATAATTTATTTTTTTTTAATCTCACCATACTGTGGGGGTACAAACATTTTGGTTACATAAATTGCTTTTGTACCATTTGAGTCAAAGTTGTAAGTGTCCCCATCAGCCAGATAGTGTGCACTGTACCCTTTAGGTGTCAGTTTACCCATCCCCTTTCCCCCGCCCACCTGCTTGATTTTCAATGAATGTTATTTCCATATGTACATATAAGTGTTGATTGACTATTTCCAATTAAATAGTAAGTACAAGTGGTGTTTGTTTTTCCATTCTTGTGAGACTTCATTTAGAAGAATGGGCTCCAGTTCCATCTAGGTTAATACAAGAAGTATTAGTTCACCACTTTTTTATGACTGAGTAGAAAGAACTCCATGGTATACAAATGCCACATTTTATTAATCCAATCATCTACTGATGGGCACTGGGTTGTGTCCACATGCCCAACGTGTGTCCATGTTTGCAATTGTGAATTGTGCGGCTATAAACATTAAAGTGCAGGTGTCTTTTTTATAGAATGTCTTTTTCTCCTTGGGGTAAATGCCCAGGAGTGGGACTGCTGGATCAAATGGCAGTTATACTTTTAGTTCTTTGAGGTATCTCCATTCTACTTTCCACAGAGGTTGTACTAGTTTGCAGCCCCACTGCAAGCTGTGTATGAGTGTTCCTATCTCACTGCAGCCACGCCAGCATTTTTTGTTACGGAAATTTTGATAAAAGCCATTCTCACTGGAGTTTAGTGATATCTCATTGTGGTTTTGATTTGCATTTGCCTGATGATTAGAGATGTTGAGCATTTTTTCATATGTTGGTTGGCCATTAGTCTATCTTCTTTTGAAAAGTTTCTGTTTGTATCTTTTGCCCACTTTTTAATGTGGTTGGTTTTTTCTTGCTGATTTGCTTGCTTTTCTTGCTGAGTTCTTCATAGATTCTAGTTATCAGCCCTTTATCAGATGTGTAGCATACAAATATTTTCTCCCATTCTGTAGTTTGTCTATGTGCTCTAATGATAGTTTCCTTGGCTGTGTAGAAGCTTTTTAATTTGATCAGGTCCCATTTATTTATTTTTGTTATTGCTGTAGTTGCTTTCAGGGTCTTCTTCATAAATTCTTTGCCTAGGCCAATGTGTATAAGAGTTTTTTCCAACATTTTCTTCTGGAATTCTTATAGTTTCATGCCTTAGTTTTAAGTTTGTTATCCATCATGAGTTGATTTTTGTCAGTGGTGAGAGGTGCGGATCCTGTTTCAGTCTTCTACATGTGACTACCCAATTTTCCTAGCACCATTTATTGAATAGAGATTCTTTTCCCCAGTGTATGTTTTTGTCTGCTTTGTCAAAGATCGGATGGCACTATGCGGGAGGATTTTTTGATATGTTTCATAGCTAGAGACAGAAGTCACTTGTAATTACTTAATTATGTGTTTGATGCATGATTTCACTGCAAGACTTTAAGCTCCCTAAGGTTAGGGACTGTACTTGTTTTGTTCAATATCCTTTTTACAACAGCAATCATAGCATTGGACAATGGGGTAAAATAAGAAAAAACTGTATATGAATTGAATGAACTCCTCCATTTAAGGTGAGAAAACAATACATTGAGAGAGTCTTATTTTTTTAAGAATACTGATTATGAACAAAAGGAAGAAAGAGTTAGGTTTACAAATGCATATAAAATTTAAGGTTAATCACTAGAAGTGTAGAAATGAGATGCAGAACATGTGAATCCTTCAGAGAAAGGAGAAGGGTAACTGAAGAAACAAAGGTCATAAGTTCCCAGAATGAGTAAAATAAAGTGAATAATCAGAGGGCTATGTAGTAGAGAGAGGTCATAAAAGAGTATCATCGATATTTATGTGGTTTAGGCACATAAAATGTATGTATGAAATGGAAAGGCATGTAATTCAAGTCCAGAATTATAGAATGCCGGCCGCTAATGCATACATAGTAAGGTATTGTATGTTAATCCTTCACAATGAATCTTGCATTGAAACCTTGTAATAGTCTATTTTACAGATGAAGAAACTGAGTTTCGGGCTCGAGGAGTGATTGTGTACAGTTGCATGCCATCACGTTGGGGAGTCAGATTTTAAACTTGGAGAGTCTGACTACAGAACCTGCACTATTTACTACCCTCCTTGCCACCTTCTGAAGTAGACTGCCAGAGTCAATACCTCCATTGCCCTTGAAATAGAATTCAATCAGTAAGATGCTATTAATCCATCCATAGCATTGATCACTGTTGTTTATAAAGCACTTTCAAGATTAAAAGTGCTTTTTATTGTACTGTATATGTTTATTATGACTGTCATCTTAAACCTATTGCAATGAGCCCTAATGATATGTATAGGTAAAAGTGTCAAAATATTCATTAACCTCAAAATTTAATAAGTCTAAGGAGATCCTGTATCTGAGAGGTGTGCAACCACCTACTTTCCAACAACACAATGTGACAATGATTGTGGGGCAGAAAACTCCTGATATAACATTCTAGCTATAACAATTAACGTAGAAGGAACTACCAGCAACTGAGGACCACTAATAAGAATTTCTTTTTCTCTCTAGTACCATACAGTTTAAAATATACTTTCTTATACATCTAAGGCCAATAGAGACTAAACAGTAGCTTTCAAAAATGTGTAATATATTCTAATGCATAAAAAATCTCACCATTAAATAATTCTTATGGCTAAGCGATGGTTCTTACGGATTTCCCTTTTCTATCACTCAGTTAATTCTTTATTCAACATTTATTGAACATCTGGTATGTGTCGTACGCTGTGCAAGACACAAATGTTATAACTGTGAAATGAGACAGTCATAATTTCAGCCTGCTTGGGACATTTATAAGTGAACAGACAATTTCAGTAGAGTGTGGTAAGGGCTAAAACAGAGAAATTCTTGGTTTCTGTGGTAGGACATAGGAAATCTTCAGGCAGATTTGGCAGGAGGATAGGAGTTATTTCAAGGCTATTTAGAGGAACAGCTAAGCTAACACTTTAATGATGAGTAACAGTTAGCCAGGTGAAAGGAAAGGGAAGAACTTGCAAGTAGGCAAGGCCATGCCAGGGAAAGGCATCAGTATTTTCAAAGACCTGGGCATCCGAGATGAGAGTGTGCTATAGTCAAGCAGCCAGGCCTGAAAGACAGCCTTGGAGCTGAAGAGTAAACCAGGAGGTACGTTGGTAGAGAGATGAGGCTCAGTGGTAAGCAGGTAAGCAGGTAAGCAGAAAAGAGTTCACACAGGGCATCTCACAGAGGAACTACTGAAAGGTTTTAAGAAAGGAATGACAAAAAAGATCATTAGTTTGAAAAATAGCCTGGAGAAGAGTGAAGTTGTTGGCAGAGAAGCCCTAGATTAGGCAGTGGCCATAAGACCACAGATATTTCCAAAAGATGTACCCGGGGAAGAACGGCCAGCGGAGGAATAATTGGTGGAATGTGAGAAAGGGAAAAGAAGCCATCTATTGAGGGAATCCTCCCATGTTCTATCTCAGGAAATCAGTAATATTCCCTGAGGTCTGGAAACACAGAACAGGTTTCAGGACAGGAAAGTGAAGGGAGAGAGAAGCTGAGAAAGTGGTATCTACACTGATTTTCAGTTTTGTGCCCATATGGCAGGGAGGATCCTTAAATCATTCCCGTAAGTTTCCCATAGACCATTACCCTTCCTTTATGAAGTTCCCCTGGGATGCCTTTTGTGGGAAGGATATGGCCGCCATTGCCAGAGATGATGTAGATGACCTGGGCATTTCTTTTCTCTCCTTCTTCCTCATACCTTTCTTCTAAAGAACTTTCAAACTTTCAAACTGAGACCGCTCCTCAGTCCCGAGAATGTACATAGCTGAGCCTCGCTTCTTGAATCTCCAAACAAATGCATGAGGGGTGTATTTGTGAGCCTCCTTCAAAATATAGACCTGAAATGTGGTTTGTATGACATGGCTTGAAATGTCCCCATACAAATGGAACCTTTAAGAAATGATCTTCTAAAACATTTCTTCAGGCCACTAGAACCTGGTTTTAAAAGATGTGGCATTTTTACAATGACATTATTAGAATCTTCTGTGAGTAGAAATGAAACTAATCTTATCCTATACCCTTATATGGCTATTATATATTTATCCTGATATAACTACAAATATACATTTTTAAATGTTTTTTATTAACTTTTTGAGAAAATATATAAAAATAGTTCACTTTATTAAATCAGAAGGCAATCACCTTCAGAGCTGCTAGTTTTACTACCACTGTTGAGCTCTGTGATTCTTTTTCTGCCCAAAGTTCCTCTTTCTACTCACTTAAACTGAATGTAAAGATCAGAACTAATCTGTGTTATACTGATACAGAATGTCACTAAGTGATGGCAATTTTTTTAATCAAAAAAATCTTTGAAAAGATTCCAAAGTGACCAAAATATTGGAAGCAAAAGACCGTGGACAATTTAAGCAGGTAAATTTGAGATCACGTAAAGAACCTAGGGACACGGTGGAAGGCATGTGTTTACGAGCATGGCATGAGCCTGTGTGAATACATGTACAGTTTGTGTGTTCAGGCGACAATGCATCTTTGATAATAGAAGAGATGGAAAAAACAAATGCTTTAAGTTGATTAAAAGAGTGCTAGAAGCTAACAAAATCAGTTGTTTCAGTGCAAATATTAGTCTATAGCATTGGCATGGTCAGTGACAACTCAGCTTACCAGCCACCTACCATTAATATTTCAAACCAAAGGCAACATTGTAGAAATGCACTTCAAAATGTCACTTTAAAAATGCAAAGGTTAAAATACATGCATTCATAAATTGGCCTTTATTATGAATTTGGTGAATGAGGAAAAAATGGTCCTCTCCCATCTATCAATGTCATCGATGCTATCTGAAGGCATTTCTTAAGAACTTAATACCACTCTACTAAACTTGGTAAAAACTAAACATTTTTAACGTTTGCTTCTCAATATCCCTAGTTACCATGGGTTAATCCGACTTCTGTAATTCTAAGAAGATACACAGTTGGATCCTTCTCCTTCTCAGTTCATATGGATGAACTCAACCAGACATTCTCATCTCTTCTGAAAACACACTGAAGACAGCTATTTCTCCTCTTCTGTGCTCCCACATTCCATGTTCTTACTCTTGCCTTTATTTTTTTTTATATCATTGCTGCCTATTAATTAAGCTGCTAGGCCACATAGTATATTAATATATTTGTTTTTCAATAACTATAGCCAAAATCTAACATCAAAGGTTAAGTAAAATTTACAATTTAAACCTGCCTTGAAAAGACACAGGGGTTTGTGTAGTTGTTTTTGTTTTATTTTTCTTTTTAAAAGTACTTTCAGGCAAAATTACTTGCTCCCAGTCTAACGAAAACAAATACTGGGACACCAAGGGTGTTGAAGGTCAGAATTAATATGCTTTTGCTAATTAGTCTATCTGAAAAAGTTCGCCTACTTGCACCTTCACCGTAACTGCTTATAATCAGCTTTCTTTTAATGAAGTGATTAAATGTCTCAATTCACTAAAAATAATAAAAAACAATAATAATAAGGCATAAATATTCCCAAGTAAAAGATATAAAATATATGCTTTTAAAGAATAATGATTTTGGGTGGCTGCATTTCGCTTTTCATGCCTTGGTAATTAATTGTATTTTGTATTCGAAAGCATTTCAGTTCAGCCATTTTTGGGAAGGTGAATAGTATGAAACGAAATGTGTGACAATCATTTACTGTCCTTGAACATCATTATTATGAAGAAACTGTACAGAGTTCTCATCTGCAAGATATTCAACATCAGTAATCACATTTCTCGTGAAGACAAATAAAAGGGAATTATATCCAGGTGCTTATGTGTGCTCATCTCCCCAGTGGTTTTCTACAAAGATCTCCCCAAAGGCAGTTCCTGATTTCTGAGCAGGGTCACCAGTAAAGGCAGTTTAAAAGGCTGGTGTGATTGGCATCTGGATACTACAATAGTCAAACCTTCCCCCAAATGATCATGGACCTGTTTTCGCTAATAGGGAAAAAAATAGTCACAAGGAGAGAGAGGGTCACCTTTGGAATGCCAATCTGAGCAATATTTTAGTTGCTGTTTTTACCGGGTTCCATCTGGATTACTAGCATCACCAGGAAAGAACTACACTCTTTGTGTAAATCAAGTAGATTTACTCTGCATTCCTAAAAAAAAATGGCCATGATTTTTTCTCCAAAAACAAAATGATATCCCCTTCTACTTGCATAAAGGGAGGTAATGTTCTATTTGCTATTCCTGTTTTGGAGGAGAAAGTACTGTTAACCCCATATAACCAGGGGATTATGGGTGTTTATTTCATTGTCTAATTATAAGATCATGAAAGTATGTTTAATTTGCTGCTTCTTTATACTATCTGATATAACCCAAGAACTAAATATTCATTTTATATTGATCAAATCTGTCTATATCACTAAGTTTCTAAGATCAGTAGAGAAAAAGAATAAATTTATATTAATCTTAAATGGTAAAAGTAATTTTATATGAAAGAATCATAACCAAACAATTTATTTAAAAATCCAGGTGTTTTAAACTCATGGATGTCATGCCGACAACCTCTACTTTGAATTTTTGAGGATACTTAAATATCCTATATTCACAGAATTGGAATTTTAAAGGTTAGAAGTATTGGTCATCCAACACAGTCCTCAGTTTGGTAAATGAGTAAGATTAGACCCTCGGAAAAGTAGTTTGCCCAGTGTCTCAACACCAAGTAGATTAATTTAACTATTTTCAATAACAAAATTAAGTACCACATTTTAATATAGAATATTGCATATTACTCATACCTCAGATATAACATTTAGGAAAACATACCTTGTATGTATAACAGCAAATAAATCAATAGAATGTTTACTTTATAAATTGTAGAAGATGCTTATTTAGAAAACCTCCTGTCTCATAGTAAGCACTAAATGAATATTTGCTACATGATTAATAGCTAATAGCAAATGTTTAATGAGTACTAAATAATCTGTGTGTCAGGCACCATGCAAAGTTTATAAGGTGGGCTATCTCCTTTAAGCCTCACCTACCTGCTAGATACCAATATTGTAAGTGGTATTGTTATGTCAATTTTAAAGAAAAGAACACAGAGGCACAAAAATTATCGTTATGTCTAATTATTAATACATTTAGCTGGTAAATAATGGCACTTGGATTTGAAACTAACTTATCAGTTAATCTGCTCCCAAAATCCTCACTGTTAATCATACAGAAGTAGGAGAGTTAACACATGATCTTAAATTTATACTATGATGTAAATGACTAATAATACATTTTTTCCTAGAGATTAGAACACGTGTGTCAGAAAAGAAAAAGAAGCAAAAGCAAGTCCAAAAAATGGATTATCTGGTTTATTATTCTACCCAGAGGTAGATCTTGACAGAGTTCATTTACAATTCTAAGCTTAATAATTTATGATATTAGGCAATATTTTAGGACATATATTCAAATGCTTGAATCATTTTCATTATACTGTGTAAGGTAAAAATATTTACAGCAAACATGGACGAGGATGAGTTATATAAGAGATTCCTTTCTCTACTATAATAATGAGAGATTTTATATTGAGACTTTCAACATATTGCTCATGGCAATGGAATTTGTTATGAATGCATCCATAAATCCTGTCATTGATGGGTGAAATCTGACTTATTTTTTCATATATAAAATATGTATAATTATATATATCACCATATATTTATCTTGAAGTGTTAATTGCTATTTCAATTTATATTGCAGGAATCATCTCAGTTGAAGTTTGGGATTTTGAAATGGATAATTCAAAATAAAGGACATCTTAGTTTATCTTAAAGTTATTAACTTTTAAAATATAATTCATCATATTAGATGTTTCTAGGATTTGCTCATTAAATTTGTCTCAGAATACAAAAACTGCATAAAATATGAAAGAATGTGAGTTGAAAGCACTGTTTAACACACAGCAATTCAGCCCATTTAAAATAATTTCATTTAGATCTTAAACAACTATATTCTTCTAGTGACACTCTGGAATTAATTGCCATGAAAAAAAAATTGATCCCCAAAAGGATACAAATAAATATACAAAATAATGCCAACACTACAAAATAATGCCAACACTACTTACTGTTTGTTACCTAAAAACTAACCATAAGTGCACATATGAGAATAACATCTATTGGATGTTGGGCAGGGGGAAGGGGAGAGCGGATGGGTATATACATACACAAAGAGTGCAATGTGCACCACCCGAAGGATGGACATATTTGAAACTCGGACTTGGGGGGCGGGCAAGGGAAACATATGTAACCTAAACATCTGTACCCCCATAATATGCTGAAATAAAAAAAAAATTAACCGAAAGACAAATTCGAAAAGTTTAGCAGTGTTAAGAAATATTTGTGTGATAATTATTTTACTTCCTATATCTATTTATTTTTTTATATACTTCCCATTCCATAATGTCCAAAGAACAGTCTAGAAAAGCTCCTTTCTGCTCCATGGCCAAGCCCTGGCCTTTGAATTAGAAGCCTCCAATTCATGATTCAACCTTGAAATTCAATAGCAGTGCTACCTTGGGCAAGCCACTTACTGAAGCCTCATTTGCTCATGTACTATGAGGGTAAAAACACCTAATTTAGAGGGTTGCAGAAGGATTGAATGCGAGAATGTATCAGTAAGACACATGTAAGATGCTCATTATACAGTTACCTCTCTATTTAGAAAAGATGCACATTCAAGGAAAGCCACTGAGTTCATTTGGAAAACCTGTCCTAGCTCATTAATTGGGTAAATTTAGTTAAGCCATGATGCAACTCAATAAAATTATTCAGCCAAACCTGGCAATTAAGCCAAAAGATCAGACCAATAACTTGATGCAGACCTGATTATTTGAAAAGTTAAAGGGAGCCTTCAAAGTAAAGCCAAGCTACCAATAAAAAGGCATCAGCAATGTCCCAGAACGTGCCTGAACGCAGAAGAACTTCTCATTCTCCAGGAATCACCAAAGCTCCAGGGAGCAGTTCAAGCCAAAATTGTGATCTCCCTGCCTTGTCCTTCAAGTGATGTGTACGCCGAGCACATTTTCTGTGCAGCTGGAGGCTTTGTTATAGACAGAAGGATCCTGCTTAGTGAGGCCAGTGTTTACAGCCTAACTTTTTTAAAGAGGAATTTGGAAAACTTCCCAGACACTGCATCTGCCCCTAGCCCTTGCACCTCAGAGTATAAGGCCAGCAAGGGAGATCGTGAAGATGACTAAATTTATTAACGGTGGATGGGCCACTCTATCTTTCACAGCAACAACAGTAGGTGATCCCATCACAAATCTGTCTGCTGGCTAGCCTGCAAATCCAAGCTGACATCCTCGCGGCAGCTATACCCAGTTGAACGGAAACGGATGCTATTTCCTGGAAGAAATACATCACAAGCCAAATGCTGGACCAGGGAGGCAGTTTCAATTTCCACTTGAGAAAAAGGTTTTACTATTATCCATGTGTTCCTTTTCATATACCTATTTTATCTTTTCCTTTTTTTTTTTTTTCCTGCCCTTTTAAGATTATAAAGCAGAGTTGAGAATTTTAGGGGAGAGGAGCTCAATAGTGTGACTTCTAACTCTGTGATGATTTTGATGTGCTGGGAGAGTAGTTAAGCATGCATTAATCTCAATATATCTCAGCTACAACATAATCATGATTCATTACAAACGTACATCAGCAGCCAGCCTCAACAAAAAGCAAACTATTTACCATTTTAGATGAAAATAAAACAATAAAATTTTATACAGCTCAAATTCCATTTCATTGTCCTTACATATGCAATATTTTAAAGATTATTTGCTCCAAAATGACTTTCTCATGGATTAAATGAATATCTTTATAAGTTTACAGAATAATATATATCTTATACTTTGTAATTGTTTTGAATTGGAAAAGTGAAGTATGTGTCATAAATTGCTATAGCTTTATACTGAAGTAGTGCTTTTAGGAACTCTAATTCATGGAGTTCATGGAACTTCCAGAATATTGTTGCACTATAAGGCCAGGAGTAGGGTAAGGCCAGTAAGGCAAGGTTGTGCAATGCAGGGTCCAATTCTGTCTTTATTTAAAATTTTGGTATTTTTTGTGAATTTCTTGCAGTGATTTCCATTTGTAAAAATGTTGCATTAAAATATGTACATGACCACTGAGTTTTTTAGCACCTTCAAATCTTATGCCTGAGGCAAGATCCTCACTTGCTTTACCATAGTCCTGGCCCAGAGAAGTTACTTCTTCCCTGAAGTTAGTTTTTCCCATAATGCTCTTCACAGAACATGAGATATTAATAGCTGTTATACTAAAAAGAAAAAAACAGAAAAAAAATACCTGCTAGGCATGCTTATCTAAACAAAGGTAAATAGCTTTCTTATAATTCTTTTTAGGAGCTTTTATAACATGATGCACATTGAGACTCTCCAATAGCACGGAACATTTCTCAAACTCATTTGCCCACAGAACACAGTGAATAATATTTAGAGGAGTGGGTTCTGGTGACTGGTGTCTGAGAACCATCTCCAGTCATGCTTTGATCCAATAAGGCTGCCTCTCCGAGACCTTTTTTTTTTTCCTTTCTTTCACTTACCTCACTTTTTTTTTCCAGAATACTAAAAAGATGGATATGTTGACACAATCAGGCTATAGCTATAAAAGAGCTGAATTAGTATTCCTATAAATAGGTACAGTAAAAGTTCATTGTAAAGGGATATCAAAATAATAGAAAATACCTTGGGGCTTAGAGCCTCTTAAATAAAGCAATGTCAAACACACTTACCAGTAAAGTCCGTATCGACTGGGTGAGTGGAGCTGGGAAATTTACAATACCCATTTCCTGTGAAACGAATTCCTTTCATCATTGTGGCCATCAGAGCTGGTAGAGATGACTCTCTCCTCTCGAGCTGATATATAGGACAGGGTCCGTTTGGTTCTTCAGGTGGAAACCACCTAAGATGGATTGCTGTGCTGTTGACTGCTTTAACCAGAGGAGGCCTTAGTTGGGCTGGTGCTAAAGATTAGAAAACACTTGTTAACACCCCAGAATTTGGTTTCTACCCCTAGACACAGATATCCACACATACGTAAACATGCACTTGTATATATCACACTCAAAATCAAATCAGTTACGGTCACAAGTATCTATATGGTTCTAGGAACTGAAACCACAACACAGAGTTTATCATAAATGTGACTGAACGAAATTTAAATGACTAGCAAATATTTAACACAAAACGTTCACAATTTTTTTCTTAGAAATAATTTCTCTATTCTTTTTTGCTAAATGACAGATATCATATATTATAGTAGCTGCTGTTGGTGCCCCACCAAGAGTCCCTCTACCAAGCAGGTACCCCAAGGCCTCAGTTTCTGTGCACGTTGGCCTCTGATGGCTCATGGCTGCCTCCTTCTTTGGAGAATTTCCCTTGGCTGAGTGAGAACTGCCCCACCCAGGAACTGCATCCCCCAGGGAAACCTGCAGCCAGTGACTAGTGCTGACCCCAAAGGGCAGAGCCCCTTGTCTTAAAATGGCATCGACTCAGTGCTGCAGTTCAGAGGCAGGTAATAGAAATGATTGCAAAGGGCTAGTTGGGGAGATAACAGGGAGTATGGGGTTGAAGAAGAACTGGGCAGGGGTGAATTGTCACTAATTCATGCCAACCAATGGGTAACACAGGAACAATGATACAAAGTTATCACACTTTTTAGTTTGTTGTTTTTTAAGAAGTCAGGAAGCCATTTTATAAAGATTTTATTTTTTTTTTAGAAAGGGAGTCTTGCTATGTTACCCAGGTTGGAGTGCAGTGGTTATTCACAGGTGTGATTGTAGTATGCTACAACCTCAAACTCCTGGGCTCAAGTGATCCTCCCGTCTCAACCTCCTGAGTAGCTAGGACTACAGGTACATGCCACTGTGCTCAGGAGACTTGATTTTTTAAGAGCAGTTTTAGGTTTACAACAAAATTGAGAGGAAAGGTGTAGAGTTTTGCCATACCTCCCATGCCCCCACCCATGCATACTCTCTCTCATTATCAACATCCAGCACTCCAGTCGTTCATTTGTGTCAATTGATGAACCTATGTTGACACATCATTATCATCCCAAATCCACAGGTTACACTGGGGCTCACTCATGGTGTTGTACATTCTCTAGGTTTGGATAAACATATAATGACATACATTCAACATGGTAGTATCACACAGAGAATTTTCGCTGCCCCAAACATCCTCTGTGCCCCACTTACTCATCCCTCCCTCCCCACAACCCCAAGCAACCACTGATCTTTTTACTGTATCCAAAGTTCTGTCTCTTCGGAAATGTCATATAGCTGGAATCACACAGTATGTACCCTTTTCAGATTGGCTTCCTTAACTGAATAGTAACTGAATAATATGCTAAGTTTCCTCCATGACTTTTCAGCATTTGATAGCTCATTTCTCTTAGCACTGAGTAGTATTACTTGACTGGATGCACCACAGTTTATTTATCCATTCATCTACTGAAGAATGTCTTGATTGCCTCCAAGTTTTCGCAATTATGAATAAAGCTGCTACAAACGTGTGTGTAAGTTTTTGTGTAGATGTAAGTCTTCAGTTCCTTTGGGTAAATACCAAGAAGTATGATTGCTGGATTGTACGGTATGAGCGTTTCTGGTTGTGTAAGAAATATTCAAACTGTCTTCCGAAGTGGCTATGCCATTGGCATTCCCACTAGCAATGAAGGAGAATTCCTGTTACTTCACAACCTCACCAGCATTTGATGTTGTCAGCGTTCCAGAGTTTGGCCGTTCTAACGTATGTTTAGTTACATTTCCCTCATGACACAGGATGTAGGTCATGTTTTCGTTTGCTTGTTCATTTGCTTATAGGTCAGAAAGTCATTTGTATTTTTTTTTTTTTGATTTTTAAAGCTTAGAAACTAATTTAAATTAAAACATACAAACAAGCAAAACCACTCTGAAAGCCAAACGGAGCATCAGCACAAAGGAGCAAGCCTGTGAGTTCAGCAGTTTACAAACAAATGATCTAGGCACTGAACTCCAGGGAGCCTCTTGGGCCCTGAAGTAGTAGAGAGCACGTTGGCCCTTAAGTGGCCATAGCACCAGCAGTGGCCTGTGGCTTGCAGTAGTACACGCTCCGTGCCCTCTCATACACTGGGGCCTTTGCACACTTTGAGGTCCTGAGATGTTGGCAACTCTACAAAGATTAAGATTTTCCCTATAAGCTGCTAGAAAAAAGACATCAGAGTAACAACTGAATTATTGAAAATGAAGGTTTGTTTTATTTTGTTTTCTTAAACAATTGAGTTCGTGGGCTAAGATTCCTTCCCACTCTAAGTGTGCCAGCTGGATTTGGAGGTGAAAGTGAGGAAGGGAACAAACGTCATAATCACCAGGCCTATTTATTAAGGGTCAAAACTAAGGCTGTGGACTTCTAAATTACACTGGTGTTAACACACAGCCTTACATAAACACAAAGTCATCGCCTGTTTTAATCAATATAAATCAAAATGATGTGAGTATAAGAATTGAAGCCCTTAAACCAGGAAAGGAAATTCTCCCTAAAACATCTTAAAAGAATTACTATTTGTTACTTTTTAGACCTTGGCCAGTGTTCCAAAGAGAAACAATGAGTTGGGATTCTATTTTAACTTTTGATAAAGAAGAAAAGGCACTGAGCAAAAAGTTCATCATCTTAGAAAGATAATTAACAATTCTGTTCATCTTCTGTCACTGCAACCCATGTGATACTTTCATTTTTATATATGTATGAATCTGTAAATTATATGCATGATTTCTCTTAGTATCCTTTGCCAAATATCAGCTAAATGGTGGGTTCTCAGAGATTCTGTTTTACAAGCTATGACCCCACTTCAAAATAATCCAAGACAAAATAAAAGGCTAAGCCATCCAGAAATTTCTTCTACCACTGAGACTCTCTTCAGAGTTTCATGTTTGTATTAAAATTGCAGCATGCCACCGTTGGCCTTGATCTTCACCAGGAAAGGGGAGCTGCCGAAGATTTTTCAGTCCTGGGCTCAGGGAAGCTATAGAGAACCAATGACATCATTTTTTATTGTCTGAAATTTGCTTCTTAGAAGCACAAGGAAAGGAATTTTGAGTCCTTCTGTTATGTTTTCTCTATTCCACTTAAGATCCCCTAGTGTTCTGGGACCCAGAGACCTGAACATTTTCGTTTGAAAAATATGCATATCCTCTAGCTTAGTAAAGTCCAATAGAACCTTCTCCAAGGAAGGAAATGCTCTAGGTATGTAAAGTCCAATAGAACTTTCTCCAATGAAGCAAATGCTCTGGCCACTAGCCACATATGACTATTGATCACTTAAAATGTGGCTAGAGAGGCTGAGGAGGGGTTTTAAATTTTACTTAATTTTAACTAATTATATTTTAAATACCAACAGCCGTGTATGACTCATGACTACCATACTGGACAGGATAGGTCTAGATAAATAATCATAAATTACACATATTTGGTGTGTTGAGAATAGGATTTCCATTTTAACTAAATGTTTAGAGGATATATGAATAAGCCTCCTATACTTCTTAATAACTGAAGCATTTCACTGTTGTTTAAAAGCAGCCTCTTAAGGTCCCATTCCTTTGGCATTTGATACATCTCTACTTTACTCCAACCACCCAACTAAATAGAGATAATGATGAAGTTTCACACTACAACAGAATTCTGAATCCTTTCCCTTTTGATAACGTAATCCAAAATCACTTCTTAATCAGGAATATTAATTAAGAGTCAAAGTCAAACAAAACAAAGCAAAAGGAATTCCAACAACTCTGGACAACTCCTAAAAGTGAGAGGACAATTTTTTTTTTTAATTTGGCAAAGCGATTATAATCGATAAGGAAACTGTTACATTGAGAGCCCACTAAAATTAATAATTACTGTTTAAACTCTAACAAGCAGTATAGCACTTCTTGATTCACAGAGGAATTTATTCTATCAAGCAATTAGACTATTATTAGGAAGTCAACTCCTGAGAATGAATAGGACTAGTGCGTCTTTTTTTTTTTTTTTTTTTATTTTGGGGCTTTAAAAAAACCTTCCAGCAGGTGTGTTGTACAGTTTAAAATAGAGGAGTCAACCAGCCAGTTTGAAAGGGTGAACACCCTACTGAGTCAATCTTTTCAGAGTTCCTCTAAGACCAGAAGGGGGAATTAAGTCAAGCTGTCGATCAATTAAACTAGACTGGTCACATGCACATACAAATAGAATGGTAAGAAGAAAAACAGATATTCCTGAACTGTTAAACATACGCTACACACACAATCACTAAGAGACTGGGGTAATGAAAAATTATTTACCAGATTATTAAAATGAAGGGATTATAGGTACAAATAAACATGGTCTTTAAAGCTTTCTTAATTATTTAATACAAAACAGTAAATTAGGAGACAACATATAAAAATGGAAAGGACTTGGAAGACTTTCAGAAATTATATTTCACTTTGTCTAGCTGCATGATTTTTAGAAAAAATCACTTAAAATTTCCATCTGCTTGAGTTTTCCCATCTACGACACGAGGATAAATTTTCATTGAAATACTTTAACAACTGCTCCTACGACGATATACATAATGGTTTTAGGTTTTATAAACCAAATTTCTATACCAATACAAGGCCCTGTTATTACTAGCCAATAACATCTTTCAAATTATACATTGTGAAAGGATACAATTCATTTGTATTCAAAATCTATCAGTATTTACTTAGAAAATCCTCTTGTAAGTATAAAATGGATCTTTAACATCCATCATTTCAAAGAATAACATACAATATCTGTTTTCACTTGGAATAAAATTACAATGTTCTTGTATTTTTTCAATAGCACTGTAATCCAATTACTAGTCCCTCTCTTGTACTTGTAAGTATTCTTTTATAAAATGCTCGAATACTATACACTCTTCTTTATGCAGTATTACTTTATAATATAATTAATAGTATATCACAATGAATAAATTTACATTTGCAAAATTTATATACTGTGGAGTTGCAAGCACCCTAGGATAAGAACTGAAAACTGAGCAGAAGCTCTCGCTGCTGCATGGAGCTTTAAAATAGAATCTCTTAGTTTGTTTTCAAGGAAGAATTTGTTGTCTATGAAGACTGTATGGCTGTGTCAATATGTTAAAACATCGACTTTCTACTATAAAGACAGGAATCTAAGAATAAACAGCTTTCTCATGTTTCATGGTATGTGGAGAGCAGACTACATAAGACATTCTTAGGCACCTTGTCAATAGAAAATGTTTTTGACTTTTTCACAAAGATGCAAAACTATGCCAGTAAATACAATTTTCCAAACACTGTAGGGCCCAAACACTTGCAAAAGGGCACTAAGACTAGGACACAAACGAGATTTCCAGGTTATGAAGCCGCGATTTCCCAGCTGCACCTGCCCTGCTATAACTGCTCACCAACCAGTGTCCAGAAGAGAAAAGGATTCTCCCCAGAAACTATCATGGATGATTCAGTGTTACCTTGTTGGCTCTGACTAGGGATAAAGAAAGAACACAATATATTCTGCCACTTCTTTCTTTGTTTACTCCTCACCTTCAGGAGGGTATGTATTGAAGTACTGACCCGGAAATGAAAAAATTTAGGTTCTAGATTGGCTCTTTAAGTCCCTAATTATGGAACCTTGGCTAATCCATTATTTGGTTTATTCTTCAGTTACCTCATGTTTTAAAGAATGACAAGCCTGATGATGTCTAGCATCTCTTCCAGTCTCAACATTCCTTGATTGACTATTTTAAAGCAGTGCTTCTCGATTCGCAAATCATGAAAGGGTACCAGACATACTGATCCACTCAGCCCTAAAGGGAGGAAAGAGCCCCTGAGCTTATCCCTTCAGCTCTCAGCCACCCTGTTTCTTTACCCCAGCATGACATACAAATATTATGATTTTTTCCATGTGTATTATGACATAAAGAAAGGCTAGAAAGCACTGCTGTTGGAGAAGTTCAGTGAACATGGTAAACAAACACTACATTAAGCAGGTATCATTCTAGTGATCACAATAATTTGCACATAACTAGGATCCTACACATGAAGACAGAAAAGGATCCATTATTTCCACACTGCAAATATAGCAGCAATGATGACAGCAACCACCATTCCCTAAAGTCCACCATTAATAAAAGGTAGTTGCTTGGACTGTAATTATGGCATCCTTGCTACCCAAACTTGAAGCTTTTATGGGGCTTATGCAATTAACTACTTAAATGCATCGTAACACTTGCTTCTCTGACAGCAAAGTATTGATTTTTTAATCATTTTCAAGTCTCCTCCAGCACAAATAAATGTACTACAGTTACAGTTAATGCACTGTGTACATGCATTAAACGCTGGTGTGACACAATTTATTATTTTGTGATATATAGAATTGAAGTTTGACTTTTCAGAAAGTAGCATTACTGATCTAACATCAGTGTGGAAACTATCATTGTCCTTGATCCTCCAAATTCTCTAACTTCAAAAAGCTAGAGACCTTTTTTAATAGGATACTTAGGCTTTAAATAAAAAGGAGGGGAGTGATGAATATAAATCTTTTATATATGTCAGTGTGGGAGAAAATTTAAAATAGTGTAACAGAGACGATACAGTTTATATTTTCCTAAAGGTGTCACTGTGGGACCTGCAGGAACTTTGTTCAGATGAATTTTTGCCTATTTAATTTCTTTCCTTGCAGTTTTTTAGGGCACATCTGTCAAAATATTTTGTGTACTACAGCCTCTCTGATTCAGTTAATTTTTTACATATTTTGACTGTGTTGTTTTAATGGCTTATTATAGGACACATAGTACATTATAGAGCTGAGACTGTGTATTATAAGTATGATGTTTTTTACATGCCATTTCTGCATGCCAAAAAGGCCATTAAAGTCACGTATCTAAATGCAGACCTGGCCACAGAAGCCATTACACATCTCACAAACAAGCCTTTTTCGTGGGTACATCCACACACTCAAAATTAAAGTTGGTGAGTAAAAAGCAGTTAATTTTGTTTTGTTAGAAATAATATCATCTTAGTTTTAGCATCTAAGACAGATGCCAGCATTTCACTCTGAACAGATGGTAATTCCATCTAATAGTGCATCTCTGTATTAGTAGGGTCTGTTGTGTATACAAACAGTAATAAACACTAGGTAAGGATCAAAATAAATTTTAATTGTTGACATTAAATTTTGGCAGCCACAGTTCTAAGGCTGCAATATTCCTTTTTCAAGTCTGTCAGATTTACTAATGCTGCAAAAGCTTTTCCGAAAGCTGCCAGATCCCAGTTCCAATAAAAACATGTTTGCACACTACCAGTTACTGGTGTTCAACCAGGATACCTGTTTTCACACCCTGAAATAATTCTTCAAGGATGACATGGAATTGGTTCTGCTATCTATGTAATGATCACCCAGTGCTTCATTTCAAATGCTCCGGAAGGACTGAACATTTAATTAAGTTAGTATATAATGTTATATCCAATTGTTACATTGGGGGTCAATGGTATTATCACAGCTAGTTTCTTACCCTGAAAAGTAAAGATCTTTCATTCAACTCATTTTATTCTATTTGCAAAGCTGGGCATTCCAGAACTGCTCTGAAAGTGACATCATCCTTTCATTTTGTTTGTTTTGCTGGAGTCTGAAGGATTTCCCTGACAATCACAGCTATCATCAGCTGTCCTTTTCTATAGGCTTGCTGCGGATCAAGTGTGCCAACAAGCACCGATTTGGTTCTCATAATGCCTCCAGTGATCTGATATTACAAGTAGTAGCTCCTATTTGTTTTGAGAAGCTGCCATGATAAAAAAAAAAAAAATCATAAAAAAAAATAGTTTGGCATTCAGGTAACTGTTCAATAACAAACATGCTTTGCAATCATATTTCTTTAAAAAAATGCATGTATTTTTTTTAATCATGAAAAATATATTGCTTCCACCATATGGGACAACCAACGACTCACCAACCGATTTAAGATGCAGCATATTGAGCTGACCATATGTTACAGTGCTGTTGAATGGCTGAGTGATTCATGCCCGTCACATTCTAGTATATCAATTAAAGCTCCTTGAAGTCTGCATGATTTGTGTCTCTGTTATTAAACCCTGCTAATTCATCCCACTTACACATCTGTTATAAATCTCTAGGAGTGCTGCATGATTCATGGCAATCTGTGAGCGTGCTACAGCAAATTCTTCTCCTTGTAATTAACAGTAAATTGTTTTACTGCCATGCAATGAATTTTTCAGTTATATTGCAAATGAACTCCTAAATGTGCGGTTCTTTCCTAAGAACTGACTTATATCATTAGGCAATTAAAAAGTATTGCTTTGAATCAAAAGCTTTTAATCAAGAGAAATATAACTTAAACATTGCTTAAGAGCCATGGAAATTCGACATGTTGGTTACAAGTGTAAAATAATTTCTGTTGAAAGAGCAAAACAAACAAACAAAAAACCTTCACTGTACTCAGGATTTCACTGATGCTAAGATGCAAGAATTGGTGCCTGAAAACACTTAGTGAAATAAGTTTTTGCACAGATACTGTTTATCTTAGAAGTTACTTAAGTCATCTGTCATTACTAAATTTGTCAGACTGCTTTACACTTCCTAATTGTAAAACGGTGCCTTTATTCTCGAAATAAATAATTGGATAATTAGCCAAGTTGAATCATCAGAGGATTCCAGTGCTGTTCAAGTGTTCTTGTCAAAGGTGAAGCAAATTCATTTCAGCTTGCCTCGGCAGCTCTTCGAAGAAGCTTTGATTTTTTTCCCCACTTTCTTGGCAGCAGCCTCAGATTCATGAGTCCATACATCAAGTCAGTAGTTTAACAACAAATGGAATTAAATTCAAAGAAGGGAAACTAATTGAAGGACAGCAACAAAAGTGTTTGGTAATGTGCTTTTTAATATGGCATGCCACATTTGCATGATAATTTTTCCTTTTTAGCATGGAGCAGAAAGTGACTAGCTTAATGAGGGATTATTCAAGACAGGAACGAACAAAATGCATTCATAACTAAGAACAAAGATTGTATTATGAAACGAAAACAGGCAACCTCAGAGAAGTAACTGGATGATTGGTTTATGCATTATGAATAAAAAGGTAGAAAAATATTTATATTAGTATTCACTAATGACTATATATACAAGATTGTTGTAATTAAAATTATAAATTAACATATTAAGAGAGCTTGTTTAATCACTCTGGCTCCTATTCACAATGAAAAGACTTCTGTACCTGCATGCAAAACAATGTGTCTTTTCAACCCGGCAGCAAGCAGCCTATACATTTCACTTCGGATTCAGAAAGAAAACTTAATGCACCACTAATTACTTTCTTAATGTAAGATGGGCACTTCTAAGCTTGTAGTATGGAGGTCAATTTATGACAGGCAAAGGAAATATCACATTGTTCCTTCAGGAATAGATCTCCAAAAGAAATTTCCCATAAGAAAAGGTTTAAACTGGACTCAATTTGCAAAGGGTAGAAATGCACAAATTCCTTAGATTAAAAGGATAATCTTTAAAAAAATGTATCGCAAGGCTTTTTAGAGGGCCCGTCCATCGACTCATTACTCTCATGCACCCAAAAGTAACTCCAAAGCCATCAATAACACTGCTTGAAGATTTTGCAATGGAGAGAGATGCAGCTGCCCGTGGGAGAATACCTCTCTCAAACCAGTTCTCAGACTTTATCACAGGCACCAAAACCAACAAAGTAGCAATGCAATATTCTGGGTGAAATGTACCCAATTCTAATCATATATTTAATTGAAAATATATTTAAAACAAGAGAGAGCCAATTATAATTCTCAAGCTTTTTAATGAAACAGCCAGATAAATCTTTACAAGTATCTTTTTGATTTTTGCGACGGAGATTTAAGGAGGCAACGTATCTTCTCATGATTCAATGCTTCTAAACGGCTAATTACTACATCTAATTTGTGATGCTCCTTTTCAAAATTTTTGAATGGTTGCTGGTCTCTTTTGATCTCTGATAATGAGCTCATGTCACTACATGAGACTTAAGAGTTAAATTTCCCACAAATCCATTGGAATCCACTAGAATAATATATACCCTACAAATAGAGCAGGAAGAAGCATAAAGTTTCAAAGACCACTTTTCTTTCTTTCCTACAACAAACTTGTGATCATTCAAAAGGATTGTCCTTCTCATTGTTTATTTCTACACATTCTATCCAGATGTTTAATCTTGGGAAAATTTTAGAATAACACTTATTCATCTACCAAATAAGCAGGTAAGAAGGATATTGGATTTAAAATTGGTGGGTTTTTCTTGCATTCAAATAAAAACAAAGAAGCTCATTTTCACTGGTCTGAGGACCCCTAAAAAGGATGCATTTTATAATAAACCAAACTGCAAGCAAAAATTATTTCCCCATATTTTTGTCATGTAAGTGACCTTATTTTCTGTTTGGCAGATGAAGAGTCAGATAGTTCTGACAAAATATATTATGGGTTTAGGAAACAAACCCTTTTTTTCCAGAAAAACACTAAAATAATTTTTCCTTCAGAAAAGAAATAATTTTACATGGAAACAGAAGGTAATGCAATTTTTTTTAA
This sequence comes from Avahi laniger, assembly GCA_963575035.1. Lineage (NCBI taxonomy): Eukaryota > Metazoa > Chordata > Mammalia > Primates > Indriidae > Avahi > Avahi laniger. Next base: position 105,498 of record CAUYSK010100923.1, read on the forward strand.
AAAAAATAGAAATTGGGTAGAAGGAACATTTTGGCAAAGAATAAAGAATCACACATTTGAAATTTCCCATTACATCTTCTGCCACTGCCCAGCCCCTTATGTTCCAGCTTCTGCTTCAACCATGCTAATTAGAATGCTCCCCGGAGGATCGCCGGTGCCCCCCACGTCTGTTTTAGTTCATATTTCTCTTGCTTTCCCTACGCTATATGACCCACAAACAACATAACTTCTCCTTTTCAAATTCTCTCTTCTCTTGACTTTTCTGCTACCGCTCCCTCTCAGTTCTTTTCTTCATTCTGACCATTTCTCTGTTCCTTCTCCTTTCTTCTTTCTCCCAAAATATAAGCATTCACTGAGATATTCTCTTTGGACTTCTACATCTGTATTACAGTTTCACAATTTGTGTTTGTATTACAAAGTTTGTAATACAGATGTAGAAGTTCAAAGAGAACATCTCACTGATTCATTACCATGCATAGTTTTAGCTCCCGTCTATAGGCAGATGATCACAAAGTCTGCATTATTTTTAAGTTTCAGATTTGCATTTTCTGCTGCTGGCTGATTATAATTGTCATGGATATGTTTCTATCAAGTGATCAAACTTAAACTCATGGGTTTATTTCTCCCATACGTTCTTTCTTAATCTTTCCCATTTTATTTAATGGCACCACCATGTTACTATCCTTGTCAATCCTTCCCTCTTTTTATCTTGTGAGTCTCTCCTCCTTGAAGCCACTCCATTCTCTTATTTTGATCTTCATTTCTATTCATCTCAGTTACTCCTGCATTGCCTCGTAAGTGTTAATATCAGACTCTATTTACACCCTGTCTTCTAATCTATTGTATACTCTACTGCCAGAGAAGTCTTCATAAATTTCAGCTTTCATCGAATCAGTACCCGAAACAATGCCAGCCTCTAAAACAGTGACTAGCATATTACCATGTGCTCAGTCAATACCTGCAAAAGTCTTTACCAATCCTTCATAGTTTATCTCAAGTGTCATTTAATGAGATAATTTCCCAATCTCCCAACTGAAAGCCATCTATCCTATCTTCTGAATTCCCATAGCTTTCTTTTTACCTTTCTCACAGCCCTTAGCACATGCCCCCATCTTGTTAATCCTGTCTGTTAGATGTCAGCTCCTTAACCCAAACACTATGTATGAGTTATCTTTGAATCCTCCATAGTGATTTAAATAGTAAACCCTCAACAGATGTTTCTGAATTAAGCATTCAAAATCAAATGTGGTAAAAATGTGTTAACAATGTGTTTATGGCACATTATTAACTACACTGCAAACAAAAAATTTGAAATTTATGGTTTTTGAGCAAAGTTTTGAAATGTACATCAAAATTCTGAATGACATACTTCTTACAGAAATAAAATAATGCTTTCAGATTTTAAACCTTTCTAAAGTTTATTTTCGCAATGCAATCCTTAGTTTTAGGACTCTCCTTTGTTGCATATATGTTATAAAACCAAAGTTGTAAAATAAACTCTTCTTGATTTTGATAACATTAGATTCCATAACATTTATACTGTGACTGATAAAAGTGTTGCATAATATTATGACAAAAATCAGGATAATAAGATTTATTGAGAATGGACTCTGTGATCAATACTGCTTTAAATACCTTAACATGTATTAACTCTTTCTAATCCTCATATTAATGCTATAAGATAAATTATCCTTATTTATAAATTGGAAAACTAAGACTCAGAGGTTACATAATATACCCAAGGTCACACAGCTATGAACAGTACATGGCAGAATCCAAATTCAAACCCTGGTATTCTGGCTAATAATTTTTTCCCTTAAATATATGAATAAACTCTTTATTTTAACAAGTCAACTAACTTTCTCATCTCATAGCTTTTAAAGAATATGAGAAGTTTCCAAGCTCTATTTTGCAAGGATAAAAAGGGTAGAGAGAGAGGACGGGCGCAGTGGCTCACGCCTGTAATCCTAACACTCTGGGAGGCCAAGGTAGGTGGATGGCTTGAGCTCAGAAGTTCGAGACCAGCCTGAGCAAGAGTGAGATCCCATCTCTACTAAAAAAATAGAAAGAAATTAGCTGGACAACTAAAAATATATACAGAAAAAATAAGCCGGGCATGGTGACACATGCCTGTAGTCCCAGCTACTCAGGAGACTGAGGCAGCAGGATTGCTTGAGCCCAGGAGTTTGAGGTTGCTGTGGGCTAGGCTGACGCCATGGCACTCACTCTAACCAGGGCGAAAGAGTGAGATTCTGTTTTTTCTTTTTAAAAAAAAGGGTAGAGAGAGGACTCAGAGGGCTTTGGTTAGTTTTATTCCTCGATAACTGAAGGTATCAAACACAGGTTAGGCAAACACTTGAGGGGGACATTACAAAGACTATATTACTGTTGGCTGCACAGGCACACTAGAAGACTTTTAAATGTTTTACAATCCTGAGAAGACAAGATTCCAGTTCTCCTCAGTCACATGGCTGGGGTCCCCCTACCCTCCGCTATACCTCAGGCCAATTTCCAGCTTGTGTTCAGTCTCCGTTTTCACTTTCTCCATCCTGCAAGACTGATTCCTCTTTTTTGTTCTCTAGTCTCAAACTCTATCATTTTTTCTTCTAAAGGAGACAGAGTTCTCTGTTATCTATATTCAGTTGCTTTAGTTTGTTAACCCTTTAATAATATAGTACACCAAAAATAACAGACAATTTTATAGGGGAACGGAGTTCTGTAAAAGCTAGGTACTTCATGAATGTATGCATATATCTGAAATACATATAGAGTAAATACACAAAAACACAAAGAGTTAAGTCATAGAGATAAGAAATCACAATTTCTTAGAACTTTGGAGTTGGTTGCACTGATGAAAAATTTAAAGAAACAAAATTACTTGGATGAGATCATTTGAGCTAAATAAGTTTTTCCAGAACCAGGAAAACAAAACAAAATAAAACTCTACCAAATGGAACCTATTAATAATAGGATGAAGACACTAGGGAGGACATCTAGGAAATATTTTTAAAGATAAATATATGTTTTTCACAATACCTGTAATTCATCTAGGAATCTCTTAACTTTCTTACATCTAGACATTTCTTTAAAGAGCATCAGAAAACTAGGCCTTGTTGGATTGCTGACAGAAAAACACTGATCTGAAAATACACTAAATGCTAAGTAATTGCATTATATAGGTCTTAATAATGTATGTAATCAGGTCTGAGTAAATGTAGTTAGTTCTAAGTGAGGTAAGCAAAAGTTATACAAACTATTTCCTATCAAGATTATCCTTTTTTTTTTTTTTACAGACCTGGTCTCTGTTGTTTAGGTAGTGGTGTCACCATAGCTAACCTTGAACTCCTAGACTCAAGTGATCCTCCTGCCTCCTGAGTAGCTAGGACTATAGGCACATGCCACCATGCCTGGATAATTTAAAAAAAAATTTTTTTTCTCTCTTTTTAGAGATGGGGTCTCACTATGTTGCCCAGGCTAGCCTTAAACTTCTGGCCTCAAGTCATCCTCCCACGTTGGCCTCTCAATGCACTGGGATTACAGGTGTGAGCCACCATGCCTGGCCATAAGATTATATTTCTTAGCAACTCTTTTATTTAAATTTTATATACCTAAGGGCTTCTTATTAATTATAAATAAAATAGTAAGTAAACAAGTGCCTAGCCACTAAAAGCCAAATATAACATCAGAACAACACAGTAATTCTGGGATGTCCCCATGAGATAAGAGTGGAGAGACCCAACCCCACATAAAAAGTGAGGACTTATGGAAGAGGTATCTTTAAGTCCTCTTAAGAAGCCTCCTAAACATTTCTCACAATTGTCAGGACAGTGCTAGGACACAGGATGATGACTAAGCCCTGGTGTCATTTATTTCTTATTATGACACAGTTCCAATCCATAGGTCCTTATGAGTTTAATTTTTTGTTGTTTTTTTAAAATGTCAAGGTAGGTAGCAATCAGAGTTGGGGGGGGCGGTGGTCAAGAGAAAACAGAAAAGACAAATATTAAGTCCCAAGTAGAAAAGGTGTTGAGTTTTTCGGGTGTTTGTTTTCAAATACATAACAATATTTTTCATGTCCATTAAAATTTGCTTACCTGCTGCTAAAGTCTGTCCTGCTCCTGAAGCACTGGTTACACAACCAATAGAATTGCAAAGAGAAATAGTAAACTTGTATATCCTATATGGTTTCAGTCCTTCTACAACATAAGACAGCTCTTGAGGTTTAGCAGTGTGCAATAGCTTCAAGGCAAAAAAAAAAAAAAAATCAGATAATAGATAATCAGTGTGAAAAATATCACCTTGGAAGTCAAAGTTCTATGGATTCAGACAGAGGGAATTATTGTCAACCACTATTAGGAAAAGAGATTTTTTTCTTTTTTTTGAAGAGTCTCGACCAGCCAGGATTTAATTGATAATTGTACAATCACACTGTTTTATGAGGTAATAATCCAGTTCCTGAGTGGATAAATGAGAAAACCAAGTTATTGCCTCATAAAGCAGCATGGTAGTATGGTTATTGTCACCAATGGTAGAGATAAAGATGGTGACATTGTCATTGTTATCATGAAAAAGTCCAAACAAAACCATGGGGCTTGGCCAATAGTAACCCAGTGCAGTAATGTACATGCTATTTGACAGCGCTAGAACAGAAAGATGTCACTATGTTAAATCAATCCTATCATTTTCTTAAAAAAAAAAAAAAGCTGCAGAAGAAAAAGGGGGAGAATTTAAACATATGACTGAGTATCCACATGATGTCAATTCTCACTTCTCCTTCTTATACAAATAAGCATATACATATTAGATCAAACATTTGCATTTTTTGAACTGTTGTTTTTATCATATAATTTCAAATGAAAATAGCAGATTTGAGCAAAGAAGACTGAGAGGGGCTCCAAAGTTCATAAACAAGTAATTAAACAATCAACACTAAGACTCAGTTCTGTCATAACTGGAATTGATCAAAAGCAAACATGTTCATTTGTGTAGGCTGTGGGTACTAAGGCCACTAGAAATTATATTCAGAAAAAAAATCATAAAACAGAGAGTATAACATTAACAATCAGTACAAAACTATTTTTTTAGCGCCACTGATATACATTCATATAAAATAATCTTCCATAAAAGTAAATACAGATAAATGTAAAGTTTAGTAACATTTGGAGTAATTTTACAGATATTTCTTCCTTAGGGGTATAATAAAATTCATTTGGATTATTTGCCAGGTATTGACTTTAAAATTTCATAACCTAAGTGAGCAGTTCTAAACACACTGTGATTGGAATATAGATTATAGTGTTTACATAACATTGTTCAGAAATAAAGGCGATTTTAAAGATTCTAAAAATTTAAAAATAATTCAAAACTTTTGTGCCATTTCCTTGCAATTGCATTTAGAAATCAGAAAAACAAACATCTAGTTATTAATTTTTTACTTCTAATTCTAAAATGGTTATTAAAGTACTGAAGACATAAACTTTTTTGTACAATGTGATTTATTTTTATTTTTTTTTTTGAGACAGAGTTTCACACTGTTGCCCGGGCTAGAGTGCCATGGCATCAGCCTAGTTCACAGCAACCTCGAACTCCTGGGCTCAAGCGATCCTTCTGCCTTAGCCTTCTGAGTAGCTGGGACTACAGGCATGCACCACCATGCCCGGCTAATTTTTCCTATATGTATAGTCTTAGTTGTCCAGATCATTTCTTTCTATTTTTTTTTTTTTATTATTAGTAGAGACGGGGTCTCGCTCTTGCTCAGGCTGGTCTTGAACTCCCAACCTTGAGCGATCCACCCGCCTCGGCCTCCCAGAGTGCTAGGATTACAGGCGTGAGCCACCGCGCCCGGCCTTGCACAATGTGATTTAAAATTTCCTAAACGAAATAAAATTTAGAAATGAGTTAAATTTACTTAATATTACGATAAAATTTATCCTATTTAGAATAATTTTGGTGGGATTAAATGTAAATTTTTAGAAAATGAAATCGTTTTTAGGATAAAATACATTAAGATACACCTTAATTTAAGTTGAATACATTTTTAAACAAATTATTCTTTGTAGCAAGAACACATGAAATGTGAAAAATAGAAAATCTAAACTAATATTAATTTTGATGGGCTTTTACTTGTCTATAGTTTTTATAAATTACATGATTTTATAAAATGACATTTCTGCCCCATTCCTTGGAGCACGTAAAATTATCACTCAGATACCTTTGTCTTTTCATGTACATAGTCGATTTATATGTCTTATAAGATTTATCTAATTCAAAGTTTTCCATGAAATAAATCTTTGAAGAGATAGGAAAAACCTTGAAATCCTACATTGATATTAACACCACTTCTGTATAGTTTTCCTGTCATATTCTTAGGCAAAGAATCCTTAACAGTTATTTTTACAATGGACTTTCCTTAAGAATTTTGGCTATTTATTTACTACGATTATATCAAGATACACTCAGGTCAGTTTGGATATAAAATTAATTATTTAGAAGGTGAAAAATTTGACTTTGACTTTTGATTTTACTTCTTTGAACGTAGGATTAGGAAAACTATTTGTGGTGGAGAGAGAGTGGAAAAAAGAGAATAAAATGACGTATCTATATCCTTACGTCAATTCAGCCACAATGAAAGGCCTTTTAAGTAACAACAATAACAAAAAAAGATTAATTTTCCTGCCCCACTGAATGATTGCTAGTTTATAAAGTGTAATGTGGTCCTATCCCATTAATAATAATCACCAATAATAATGGTGTCAGTATTTATTAAGCTCTTTAAGTTCCACATAAACCACATAGGTAAGCAGAAATTGTTTTCCCATTTCACAGATGAGTAAAATCTGAAGCACAGAGAAGTATGCTATGGCTAATAACTGGGAGAAGTGGGATACAGATAAACAAGTAGATTTCTAAAACTATATTTTTACAAACTATGTTATTTTCCTGTGTTTTTGTTTCTTGGAATAGAATAACTCCTATATGCAAGTAACAGTTGAATTGAAATCGTGTTTCACAAGGAAAAGAATAGTTTATAAAGCAAAAGAATAGTAAAAAGAACAGCAAAACAAAACTTCAAGGATAAATACAGCATAAAACATGACAAGACCAAACTGCAATTATAAGTGTAAATTTACCTTAAATCCCATAATTTACGAGATTGGTAGACTAAATTGTTTCAGTTGAAAGACATATATTATACTAGGTACATTTTTATCACAAGGTAGTTGCAAATAAGTCAATACATATCCACATTAATGGAAAAGTACAAGGAATTATAAATTATTTATTGACTCTTTTTCTCAGTCTAGCATGCAAAATAAAATTTTGTATTGTATTTGAGTTCTGTCCACTAAAAATATTTAGAAAAAAACGACAAACCTATTAGCAGTGGATTGAATAGCATCTCCCAAAAATTCTTGTCTACCCAGAACCTCAGAATGAAACCTTATTTGGAAATAGTGTCTTTGTAGATGCAATTAGTTAAGTCATCCTGGGTTTAGGGTTAGCCTTAAATCCAATGACTGGTGTCTTTAGAAGAGAAATGAGGCATACAGAGAGAGAGGAGACAAAGACGTGGATAAGGCCATGTGAAGACAGAGGCAGAGATTGGTGTTATGTCACCACAAGCCAAGGAATACCAGCAGCCATGGGAAGCTGTACGAGGTAGGAAAGGATGGTCTACTAGAGCTTATGCAAGGAGCATGGCCCTGCTGATACCTCAATTTTTGTTGTCTTAAGCCACTCAGTTTATGGTAACTTGTTATAGTAACCCTAGAAAACAAATACACTAGGGTACAAAGGTCTGGCCTCTTAATTTAGGACAACCTGAGAGGGTCATTTCAGCTCTAGAACTACCCATAGGATCAGCTGAGGCATTTTTCATTATTGCACCACAGTTGAGCTTCTTATTCTCCTCAATCCCACATCCCTTACACTTATGCTGCTTCTGAAAGCACTCCCCAATAAATCTCCTGCACTCAAGGCTTCTTTTCCCCAGGAATTTGACCTAATATAGTGGTACCAGCAGTGGCCCTATGAAAGAGACTCTAAAATGATATTTTGGATCTGGATCACCCACCGGCAGGCTGGCAATAAGGACCTCATCACAGGTCACAGGTACAATACTGACAGCCCACAGCATGCTCCAGTGGGCCCAATGGAAATTTATTATAAAATAAAGTAGGTATCTGGGGTTGGGTATAAGCAGAGTCAAAAGCCACAACATGTAGTACAAGCAGGTGGTCCAGATGCCCATGTCATCCACCATTCTTACACTGGTGTCTCATACCCATGGCCCACAGGAGGTCCCTCAAGGGCTGAAAGAATGGGGAAAAAGCAGAGTTTAGTTCACAGATGGGATGTCTTGGTATGTGCTTGCAAGTGAAAAATGGGTGGCTGCTGCTCTGTAACTCTTCTCAGGGCTGGTCCCAAAAAAACAGCACTGAGAAGAAATCCTCTCCATGGGCAGGGCCTCAGGCAGTGCTCCTGGTCATCCATTTTGTGTGGAAAGAGAAGTGTCTCAAGGTAAAATATACCTGGACAATAATGAAGTAAGTGGCTTGGATGTATTGGTCATGGGCACAAAAGAAGGAAGAGTGAAAAATCGGGAACCAGGAAGTTTATGAAAGAAGGATGTAGAGAGATCTATGGGAGGAGGCATAAAATGTAAAGATCGTTTTGTCTTATGTTATTGCCCACCAAAGAGCATCTCTCTCCAAAGAGGCATTAAACAGCCAGGTACACACAATGACTTGTTCAGTCAAAAGCCGCCAGCCTCCGTCATTGACCCACCCCCATGCGAGGAAAAAGGGGTAAAGGGCATATCAGCCACAAGTATAAACTGGAGAGAACAAGAGCCTGTCATCCTCTGGGATTGTTATGTACATAAATGATTTAGTCCATGGGCATAGCAAAGTCTCAGTATTTGTTAGCTATGATTCTTATTCTCATTACTGCCTGCTGCAGTATGAATTACCAGAAAGCAGTATGTAACTGTACACCCACAACCTTGAACATATTCATAACTTTTGTTATGAGCTGTGATAAATTTCGGTCTTTGGATTTTTTCTAATAGAAATATATACAAAATGTACATGTAAGATGTTTTTATCAATGTTAATATTATAAAATAATTAATATGATACAAATATTAACTAACTCCAGATCAGTTAAATACATTATTGTGTGTCTAAAAGATAGGATAATACACAGCTACTGAAAGTCAACTTCTTGCAAAATATTTAAGGACACATGATAAGCAGAAAAAGCAGGTTTTATGAAACAAATTATACCACCTTTGTTTCAATATATATTCACATAACAAAAAAGAAGTGATACAGACACATAAAGAGAACCTCCTACACATAGTGTTATGTTAAGAAACAAAATGCCCCATTTAATGAATGAATAGAGAGAATTCTGTCACAGAATTCTGCAAACTCGAAAAATGCCAAAATGAAGCCACACGGCAACTCTGAAAGGACAATAGCTAAAAATAACAATACCTGCGAGAATACCACTGGAGTAGATTGTTGAGGTGATTGTTCAGAAATCACATTGATGTTATACCCCAAAACTTTTCCTCTTGTAACATTATCTGCTGGCTTCTCCCAGGAGACATTAAGAGAGTACGATGAGAGGGGAAGGATGGATGGCGGGGTCATGAAGACAGGTGCTATCAACGACAACAATAACATCGTCAAATCAATGAGTACTGTCCCTGTAAGTTTTTAAACTGAAATCACACATTTATTATAGTTTCTGATATGCCCTGTACCTTATAAAATATTCTGATGTGAAAAAATAATCAAAGAATATACTGGGGTATATAAAAGGTATTCACTTTTTAAAATGTTATCTGCATGTAGGTTCTCCTCTTCATGTTACCAGTTAAGATAGTTTTCATTTACAAAACAAAAATCTTATATGAATTTTCTTGTGTTCATAAACATAACTAGTGGATGATTGCATCTTATGAGTATCTGAAAGAAGTCAAAGAAATAGAATACGCCTCAGTCCATAGAATTTAGAACCATACATAGTGATGTACTGGGTTTCTCAGGTAAGGAAATATTTCACTGAGCCAACCCAATGCAGCCGGGAGAATACTACTCTTCAAAAAGAGGTAAATCTGAAACATCCCTAAATAACCCCAAATAAATTCTCAAAGTTTTCCATAAATCTCTATTAAAATGTTTAGGGTACACACACACACAGACATTTTCCCCCCACCATCCTTAAGATCTTAATATGGATTTTAAATGTGCTAACCAAAGGTGTATTATCAAAGGAACTCATCGCACTTTCATTAGCCAGTGACCCATAAGATTATGAGAGTCCAGTACTGCAGTTTCACCGATTACTTTTCATTTTTGACCTTGATTGTCCCCTTCCGCAATGCCATGCCTCATCACTTGTGCTATCATGGCACTATTATTTGTCCAAGATGGCTGGTAGTCATTAAGAGATGCTCAAGCACTATGCACATTTTATTCATGAAATGATTCCCTTGGACATCAACCTAAAGCTACCCTCATCCTCACACTCCTAATAGATCAAATTTCGATCAGGACTTGGATTTCTTTGGATAGCTACAGATTCAAAGCATAACAAACAAAAGCATATTTTTTCAAGGCTCATAAAATTTGAAGTGAAGTGTTTATAAAGAATAAGGTGGAAGATTAAAAACATCTCATTTGTCTGAATGAAGATACCTTAAGAAAATTTAAAACTTTGCTTTCCTTCCTTATTACAAAGCCAACTGCCTATAAGCACACTTGTGAATTACAGATTTTGATGCCCAGGATTCTGTCATTATATATAATCTAGCACGCAAAACTATTTGGTTTGGAAAGATACATTTAAAAAAATAAAAACACAGATTTATGAAATTGGTTCCATCCTTCACTGAACATAAATTATACTGCATATGGAGCAAGACAGACATGTGGCCATCCCACTTCAGGCCTGGAAACCAATTGCTATTTTTGACAAACATTCCCAAAAGACTATATAGTTAAGCCATTTTCACCCATGAATTAATAACTAAAGCATTTACTTTTTTCCCCTAAAACTTACTTCAAGTACTTTATGACTTTGAGTTCTTTATGTAACCAACCCATACATTAACATTTTCCTTGGCCTATGGAAGTTTATATCTTTGCTTTTTAAAACGTACTTTAGCACTGTTGACTTTAATTTGAAGCGGCACTTTCATTCATTCTACTTTTAAAAGTAGAACTCAAAGCACTGATCTTTACCTGATTCCCCTGTTCTTTCTGAGATCCAGGCAGAAGACACACTGCCGGCCATATTCACAGCTAAGACTCTAAATTCATACTTGGTGTATGGTTCCAAGCCAGTGATGGTTGTAGCTGTTTGAGGAGGTTTTAATGCATTTTCATTGGCTGATTCTGCAAATGGGTGAGGATTGAGCCAGCCACTGCTCTGAAAAACTCGACTTTCTTCAGAAATGGTTTCTTCAGTAGATCTCAATCTCTTCATGTATAGTTCATATCTTATAATTATTCCTGGAGAAGTTAAACAGTAAACCAAGGTGACTTACCAGACAAAGAGGCTATTTTGGGGGTAGCAGGAGAACAGGTCAGTCGGAGTGCTGGATTTTCGTTATTCTTCTAACTAGATTACTGGTCAATTTTTTTCAGTAACCCTGATGCAGTAATTTAGTAATCTAGATGATAGGTTCTTATAAAAGACAACAAACTGATGGATAAATGAATGTATGAAATACTATTAAAGGAATATTCATGAGGAAAACAAACCAAAAGGGGCAGTGTATAGAGATGAAATAATTATAATTTATCACAAGTAAATTCAATCTTTTCTATGATAAATGGTATAATTTCTATTGAGAATAGCTAGTTCCTTTTGGGAATCTGATTCTTGTACCTCCAATTTGTATGTTTTAAAATTTCAGGATTTGAATTTAATTCTCTATTTAACAGAAGCCTTGTTTGTACAGATAATATAGTTACTGTCCAGTTTTACCACATAACTTAAAAATCTAAGGGAAGGTTTTGTCATAACAAGTACTTGATATAAATTATTAAAAATCTGTGAATGTGTGTCTGGCCTGTATAACCAAGGGTTCAATTGTATGAACACAAAAATTAACTTAATGGAGTCAGCTAGCCTATATACATTTTTTTTGTATTATTTTATATCTTTTTCTTGCTTAAAAGAGAAAATTTACTGCTTATGGGTGCCCTAACTTGTGACACAGTCAAATATAATGCATTTCATAAGTGAGTTTCAAATTATAAACATCATTTGCATTATGGCAGATGTCATTAAGAGCAAAGATAATATTAGCCTTTTAAGGAACAATTTAATTGAATGGAATTTGTTATTAGATTAGAGGAAATATACTTGTTTCACTAACCAGGACAAACAGTATCTTATATCTTTAGAAAATGTTTCTCAATTATTATATTATACAGTTATAAAAATGAATACAATAGCCAGATTCTTATTGCACAAATCCAAATGTCTCGATTCTCATTCACGTCTTGCCCAAGAGGGGAAATCTAGGCCTTGAATTCTTACCATTTGGCTCCATTGGTGGAGACCATTCCACATGAAGTTCTGTAGCGCTGATTTTCTGCACCTCAGGTGGACTCAGCCTTCGGGGAGGGGCCTGGGCTGTGGTCACTGCAATAGGCGAGCTATGTAAACAACCCCCACTAGTACACGCCTGTACAGAAAAATAGTATTTGGTGAATGGAACCAGATTCCAGACGGTAGCTGAGGTTTCACGACCTTCGTAGGGAACACAGGGCTGACTGCCAGCCAGAAGAACACAGGACAAAATATATTTCTCTATAGGACCAGAATGATTTGAAAGTGCAGTCCAGGTAAGTGTCACAGAGTCTGAGCTGATAGGAATGATATAACTCAAGGTCAAGTTTCCCTCTGGGACACCTGGTTTTGTCCTGTAAGTGACAGCTACACTCCTTGTTGAACCATGCACATTGGTGGTCTTGATGTAATAGGAATACGAGTTATATGGAGACAGATCAGTGTCTAAGAAGTGTTGAATACCTGAAATAAAAAGAAATAAAAGATAATAGTTACATTCTACAAATTGGTAAAAGAATCATTTTTAACTACTTTCCTATTGTATTATTTAAGTATATAAACTATACCAACCTACTCTTTAGAATAAGATTATGTTTAATATTTTTAAAATTTAAATAAAGCAAATACTCATTACTTTTATTATTTGGTATAACATAAGAAAAGTGTCATTTTAATAAATAATATTTAGAAGTTTGTTTTAGTTCTTGTTTTATTCTTTATAGTATCCTTTGGATAGAAAGTTTAAGAGAAAGTTTTTGCAGCTCTCTAAAACAGTAATAACTATGTTTCCTCTGTGGAATTGGTTTACTTGTTAAATGCTAATGCACTAAACTAAGGGTAAGCAAACTACCACCAATGGCCCAATCTGTCACCTGGCCAACATCACTGAAACCTTTCCTGATTTTCTGACCTATAAAAACTGTGTGAAATTATAAATGTTCATATTTTTAAGCTGCTAACTTTTTGAGACGTTTGTTATGAGCAATGGGGAATATACACAAGAGACATTCTAGATAAGCAGGATTGTAAGGGCAGAGATAAGAAGGTAGAGAAAGCAGAGGTTAAAAAAAAAAAAGACAGGGAGTGGACATAATCAGGCATGTGCTGGAAACTTATCATTCTCTAAAGGGACAGTAAATACACTATGTAGGATCATAAAACATACAAATGCCAGAGTAGCTGCTGCCTGCTCCCTCATGGGACTGTGTGTATGTGGTAGGAGAGAGGAGGGTTCTATTATGCAGGGTCAACCAAATCAACATGAATGTCCTAGCATATTAACATGCTTACAGTAGAATAGTTAAGCATTCAGGGTCTGATCTTACTCCACAGGGTTTCTTGGTTTCTTGAATGCTGAGGATGCTGTGTTGAGAGGCAGTAGGCCTACACTAAGGGAACTTTTATGGCTGGGACACGGTGACAGACCCTCCAGCCTTTGAGAGGGCCAAAAGTTAGATGTAGGACACAGGAAAAAAAAATCTCAGAAAGTTCCCAGCAAAATCAATACCCTAGGGAGCATTAAAATAGCAGACTGTTCACGAGGACCTGACCAACCTGAGAATGAATACCTGTTCACCAGCTTTATGCATCAGAAATTGATGTCAAGAGAATGCCATTCACAATAGCTACAAAGAAAATAAAATACCTAGGAATATACTTAACGAATGAGGTGAACAATCTCTACAAGGAGAACTGCAAAACACTGATGAAAATAAATCACAGATGATACAAACAAGTGAAAAAAACATCCAATGCTCATGGATTGGTAGAATCAACATTATTAAAATATCCATACTGCCCAAAGTGATTTACAGATTCAACGCAATCCCCATCAAAATACCAATGTCTTATTTCACAGATCTAGAAAAAATAATCCTAAACTTCATTTCAAACCAAGAAAGAGCCCAAATAGCCAAAGGAATCTTAAGCACAAAAAACAAATCTGAAGGCATTACATAACCTGACACCAAATAATTCTATAAGGCTGTAGTAATCAAAACAGCACAGTACTGGTATAAAAGTAGACACACAGATCAATGAAACAGAAAGAAAACTCAGAAATAAAACCATCTACCTACAGCCAACTCACCTTTGACAATCTACACTGGGAAAAGGAAGCCGTATTCAATAAACGGTGCTGGGAAAACTGGATAGTCACATGAAGAAGAATGAAACAAGGCCACTATTTCTTGCCATATACAAAAATTAATTCAAGATGGATAAGACTTAAATGTAAGATCTGAAACCATACAAATTCTAGAACAAAACATAGGAAAAACTCTTCTAGACATTGCCCTAGTTAAAAAATTAAGAGCCCATAGGCAAACACAGCAATAACACAACTAAATAAATGGGGCATAATTAAATTAAAAAGATTTGTACAGCTAAGGAAGTGATCAGCATAGTAAATAGATAACCTATAGAATGGTAGAAAATATTCACAACCTATACATCCGATAAAGGGCTAATATCTAGAATCTACAAAGAACTCGAATAAATCTGTTAGAAAAAAAGAAACAACGCCATCAAAAAGTGGTCAAAAAACAGGAGAAGCTTTTCAAAAAAGATAGATATATGGCCAGCAAACATATGAAAAAATACTCGACATCACTAATCATCAGGGAAATGAAAATTAAAACTATAATGAGATACCACCTTACCCCTGTCAGAATGGCCATTATTAAAAACTCAGAAAAACAATAGATGCTGTATGGATGCAGAGAGCAAGGAATATCTATACACTGTTGGTGAGACTACAAATTAGTACAACCTCTATGGAAAACAGAATGGAGATTCCTCAAAACAATGAATGTAGATTTACCATTTAATCCAGTACTAGGTACCTACCCAGAGGAAAAGTCATTTTATCAAAAAGTCACCTGTACTCAAATGCTTACTGCAGCAAAATTCACAATTTCAAAATGTGGAATTGACCTAAGTACTTGCCCATCAATTCACGAGTGGATAAAGAAACTGTGGTATGTATGCGTGTATATTTATATACTATGGAGTACTACTCAGCCATAAAAGGGAATGGGATAATGTCTTTTTCGGCAACTTGGATGAAACTGGAGACCATTATCCTACATGAAGCACCTCAGGAATGGAAAAACAAACACCACATGTAACGCTCTAAGAATTGGGAGCTAAATGGTGGGCATACATGGGCACAAAGAGATGTAAAGGACATTGGAAAGCAAGAAGGGGGAAAGTAGGTAAGGGGTGAGGGGTAAAAACTTACCTACTTAGGACAATGAGCATTATTCAAGTGACAAGCATACCAAAAGCCCTGATTTAATCATTATACAAGCTATCCACGTAACAAAAACATTTGTACCCCCACTAATATTTTGAAATAAATTAAATAAATAAAACTCTAAAAGTATGTCAATGTCTCTAAGTGATACAAGCAATTGTTACACGTAGAAAAAATCATACTCTAGTTTCCCTGTGACAGGATTTCTCCAGAGGGACATTTAAAGGTTATTTCCCTACTCATGGCATCCCAAAGGAGAAACAATTCATCTGTGAATTTGGGCGAGGGCAGTGTGGGAGGAGAGAGCAAAGCATGCTCAGATCAGCCCATTGATTTTTCTCTCTTCTCATCTGTCTTTCTGCAGGAAAGAGCATGTATTCTCTAATCTGGCTTTCATCAGTAATGAAGATGATTTTTATTTTTAAACTCCATATGCCTATTATATCTAATACTCCTTTTCGTCAAAACTTACACAGAAAAAAAAAATATGATTTACTGACCACTCCTAAAACTGCAACACTAAGAAAACAGTGCTATTTCCTCCTATAACTGTTCTCTTCACACCCATGATACCTAAGATACTTATGAGCAACACAAATTGAGGCTACAGCAGGGCTAATATTAGGTGCTGATTATGTACAATTCCCAAAGTGTTAACTTGACCTCTATACTTTTCTCCTCTATTTCTGAAAACATATCAGGATGCAAATAAGTGAAATATTATTTAAGAAAACCACTGAATATACCTTAAATTTTCATACCTTAAGTAAAGCATAAAAATATACCCTATTATTTTATTTATTTATTTATTTAGAGACATTGTCTCACTCTGTTGCCTGGGCTAGAATGCGGTGGTATCATCATAGCTCACTGCGACCTCAAATTCCTGGGCTCAAGTGATTTTCCTGGCTCAGCCTCCTGAGAAGCTGGGACTACCAGCTCATGCCAGCACACCTGACTAAGTTTTCTATTTTTTGTAGAGACAGGGTCTCACTATGTTGCTCAGGCTAGTCTCAAACTCCTGGCCTCAAGTGATCCTCCTGCCTTGGGCTCCCAGAGTGCTAGGATTACAGGCATGAGCCATCATGCCTGGCTGTACCCTATTTTTAAAAAGTTAATTATTCAGAAACTTTAAAACTATTCCACCATTATTAGTGTGTTGTTATTAAAAACAAATAGTTTGAAAGCTTTAAAGACGGTACACCAGTAGATCATGATCCTATGATGAAAATATTGTCCTAGCGAATTCCATAGTACACTAGGTCAGCTAGGAAAAGTTTCCACTCTAACAAAGAATTCTATAATGGTCTCAACCAAATGATCAAACTTGCTTGGAAGACAACACTATTAATTTTCTTTGAAAAGTTCAATGATTCTCCACCTATAATTCCTAATGCCTTTATTTAACCCAAAGATTTGTGTTCATTCAGCTGCACATAAATAGTGTTTCCTTTTTGTATTACACATGCTAGCCATGCACTGGAAATAGAGTAATAAACATGAAGGTATTATTAGAATGATATGAAGTTCTGACAGTGCTAACCAATTGTTCTTACTGTTCAAATGCCATCACGCAGATAATTTTCACATCATTAATTATAGTGATTGTCAAGAAATGCCAGAAGTGGCATTTTTTAATGAAAAATAAGGTTTCAGGAAATAATACCTTGTTTAATAGGATTATATAAATGTCTGATTAGTGAATGAATACACATTTATTATGTAAGAAACTGTTATTTGGGTTTCATGTTAGTGCAATCATGAAAAAGAGCCAGAGTGTTATACCCATATGTAAGGTTCTATAAAATAAATAATATGTTACTATACTATTGAAAACATGCCTCCGGATTGAATAATGCCATTGATAGTTTTAAGTTTAATTTTGTTATCGAACATTAAGCCATATGGAAAATAGGGTGACCCTAATTCTCAACTTCAGAAATAATTCAATCAGTGGTACTGTAATCTTCAAAATCATTTTCAATATTTTTATAACTCCTTTCTTCCTCTATCACAAAAGTTTAAGTTTCAGGACACCTGGATCATGCTGATATTTGGAAGAAAATAAACATTCTAGTAGCAGGTTTTTATAATGCTTTGCCAACATGGCAGATGTAGACAGATGTTCATTTCCCTTTGCAATCTGCATCATGAAGTTCAGAGTTTCCATGAACTTCAAAGAAGACTTGGAATACTGAAGAGACATTTGCAGTTACGAGAAAGTGGTGGACATGATAAGCTAGATGCAAACCATGCGGAATTAGGTGCAAAATGTTACTTAGTATAATATATACCAAATAAAACTGTGTACAACGCAGGAGTTTTAAAGTCAATCAATATGTTAAAAGGCATCCTCCTACTGTTCTAGAAAGGTTATGGAATTTTGGTGTTTTGATATAGCTTTACACACTTTGCTTACTAATTATGCATGCTAAAGTAGAATTGGGAACATTGGGTATTAAACAAAGACAAAAAATAAAAAGTTGAATTGGAATTACTGTTCCAATGTGTCTTAAACTAGTTTCTTAAATTAGCTTATAGCCTAACATGACTAGAAGTAAAATCAGAGAAGACAGAGCTGGAAGAATGTAAAAATTCCTATTTCTTTATCCTGTCTTTAGGGAAATTGTATCTAAAACATCTGAGTAAATTATTTTTTTAAAGAAATGGATCCCAATAGTTTGATTTCTGCAAGCTCCTATAAAATCTTCATAAATATACAGATGCAAACATAGCCTTCATGGCTTCTTAGTCTTTTAATTTAAGTTCATGTTGCTGCGTCTGTCTCTGTGGAAATAACAATGTATGCATAAAATTACACTATTTGCTTGGTATTTTACTTCTAGATTAAAAATTTGTTTAGCCTGAGAATTTTAAAAGTTGAATCTATTATAATAGAAATATTTGGTAAATATTTGTAATATTTTCAACCAGAAAAAAATTATAGATTCATTTGTTATGTCTTCTAGTATTTTTGAACTAAAATATTATAATTCAGATTATTTTAATACCTTTCAGTTACCTTAAACAATATGCCATGAACATTTTCCATTCATTCATATTTGAATTAAGATATCCTTTTATAGGCTAACATAGCCTCCAATTTATTTAACAATGCATGAAGATTCTTTTATGCCATATATTATGATTTACTGAAGAACTGCTGAAGATCTGAATCATTGTCAATGTTTTAATATTACAAATAGTATATATAGATATGGATAAGCTTTTGTGATTTTGAGTCCATTTACAGTCATAATTCACTTGAGATAAACTGCCTCGAGTAGGTTTGCTGAGTCAAATAGTAGGCAAAAAAGGTTTTTCATACATTTTAACAATTTGTTGTACGTGAAGTTACACCAGTGAACTCACACAGATACCCCAGAAGTTTATGAACGTTCCAGCTTCCCTATATCCTCACCAATGCTGCATGGGATCATTTTTTTTTTCCATCTTTGGGAATATGTTAAGCATTAGTGTTTATCAAATAATACACATCTCATTTGCATTACATTTCTTTGATTACTAGTGAGATTTGTAATTCTCCCTCTGCTGGAAACACTCTGCTAGAAAGAGGAAACCATAACAGTATTTATCATCAATGTCAAAGAACTTAACTAATGTATCATTTTTCAGAATATTATCTTTTTATTGCCAAACCCTTAAACTCACTGTATGGATATTGATCTTCAGTTGTGTATATTTCAAAATCATCCCTGAGTAAACTGTAAGCAAGCCAGTGGGCATTTGGAGAATCAGGTGGACTCCAGGAGAGATTGATAGCAGAAGAATTTTGAACTTGTCCTCTGGGTGGAGGTTGCTGGGATGGAGCTAAATTACAATGGAGAGAGCATTTATTAGTAAAAACAATCAATAAACACACAAGTAAACTGAAGTAAGATATCCAGCAAAGAGTTCTTTCTGATTCAGGATTACTTTATCAAGAAGACATGTGGTTTACCAAGACATTAATAAACAAGGGGTATGCATCATGAGTTCTCTAAAACAAAGCTTTTTATCTATAAGCATAAAACAAATTTGTAGGTCAAAGCAGCTGACATAAATATAGATGGGGGAAGAAACCACAATAGTTTACATTAAGAATTTCTTTCTTTGCCTTTTTTTTTTAAGAAACCATCCAAGGATGCATAACATTTATTTTCTACTTAATTAATTTAAGATTTGACATAAGTTCCATTGAAACTTAAAATTTAAGTGGCATAAATTTTGGATTTTTAAGAGGAAGTTTTCCATTCCATTAAGCACAATGCCTTATCTTGCTTCACAGAGCACAGTGTACAAGAAAGAATATTTGATGATATAAATAGCTATGGATGTTAAAGTATTTAAATATTATCAAGAAAAGTTTTGAATATACCGTGAAAATACACCAACACCTGTCAGAAGTGTTTTTAAGATGTAGTATGATTACTTATCAAGCACATAAGAACATTCATCTAACTACTTTAGTGACATTTTTTATAATATAAATATATACCATGAAAACATTGTTTTCTGTCACTGTAAATTTTCCTTAGTCTCCTTATTTTTGAGAGTAAGCTTTCTTTTATTTCCCCCAGAATATACAAAGGTAAAGGAAAAAAAAATACCTAAATATTTCTTAAGGACAATCAACTACCAGTTTATTTAGCCCTTCTAGTTTAAACAAGATGCATAATCCTCCATCCCTTTAGAGAAGCATAACCTTCTCATTAAGTAAGATTTCAAGGGTACAAGTTGCTATGTTATCTTATTTTGTAAACCCTTAATCTTTTTGTCAAGAAATATTTTAAAATCATGTGCAGAAATGAATCCATCAAATAATTATCAATTTTTAAATTTTTTATTGATACATAATATTTTACATATTCATGGAGTACATATGACATTTTGTTGCATGCATAAAATATGTAATGATCAAGTCATAGTATTTGGGGTATCTATGGCCTTGAGTGTTTATCATTTCTATATGTTGGGAACATTCCAAGTTCTCTTTTAACCACTTTGAAATATACAATACCTACAGTCACTGAGTGACTTATTCAGGGTCTTAGGAGAAAGAAGAACGTATGGGAAGAGCTTAATAAAGAAACTATTTTCAAAGGAGTGGGGAAAATGGTGCATGGAGTATGGAAACAACAAAGTTCTTTTACTATCTATGTTGGGTGTCCTTGAGACCACCATGCATCCTGGTTTATTATTCAATGGTTTATTAGGAAGACTGACAGGACTCATCATACAGTCCTATTTAGCTAAGATTTATTACATCAAAAGCTTACAGAATTCATCAACAAAGGGAAAAGACATGTTGGTGAAGTCCAGGGGAAACCAGGCACAAGCTTTCAAGAATCCTCTTCCAGTAGAGTCTCATAGAACATGCTTAATGCCCCCAGAAACACATCGATAAAATGTTCATGAAGTGTTGCCAATCAGGGAAAGTCATTAGAAACTCAGTGCCCAAGGTTTTTATCGGGGGCTGTTCATATAGGCAGCCTCTGTCTGGCATGTACTCAAATTCTAGACTCGCAGAAGAAAAGCAGGTGTTATACATAAACCGTATAGTTTGTACAAAAGTTTACATGCAGTGATCCGCTCTTAATCAGCTCTGGACATGGCAAGGAGCCTCAGGAAATCCAAGTTCCTAGATGCAAGCCAAAGGCTAACTTTATAAGCGGGCCTTTCCAAAAACAAGCAGTCAGGCCTTCTAGGTTAAGTATTCTCTGCACACTATCTCTAGATTACAGGGGAACAAAGCTCAGGGCTCTATGAAGATCATCACCTGAAAGGAGTTATGACCACTCATGGAGGGATATGGCTAGCTCAAGTCTACTCTTACATTGGGACACAGATTGGAAAAATAAATGTTTTGACTTCCCTTCAACCTGCTTTCTGGATGTTTGGCAGGTTCCTTCTAGTAGCTGAAGTCAACTAATTAAAAGCCAGAGGGTAAGGGAGCCTGCTGATGCAAACTACATAGAGTCGTGGAAGACAGAACATGGTAGAGAAACGTGGAATGGGAAAACCATTCCTGCATACCAGGCAAAGACTTTGAACTAAGAGCTACTGATAATTCATCAGTACTCATGAGCAATGCACTCCATTTTAAAGACATAATAACAATATTTTAAGACAGGATTTCAAGAGTACTTGTATACGTATGTGCATGCTCACACGTGTGTGTGTGTGTGTGTGTGTGTGTGTGTGTATTTTCGCCCATAGTCCTTGGCTTATAACTTCCATAGCCCTTATTATTTTCTAAGTGACTAAAACAATAAGCATACCTTTTGTTAAAGAATTTGGCCTTCTGTCCTTGGTTTGTGAAGCAGCTTTCGAACAGCTTCAAAGTGATAAGGATGAAAGACAGTCTTTTCTTATAATGTTGGGGTACTTTAGGCCTTGGAAGCAGGCTGCAGAAAATTTCTCTCTTTTCCTGTCCTCCTTTCTCCTGCTTAATTTTCCTGCCCAAGACACGCCGTAGAAACTAAAAATGTACTCTAATCTTACCCTCCATTTCTGTCTTGGAGTTGGCCATAAAGAAATTCTCTGACCTACCTTGTGGAATTGTTGGTCATAAGACCCCCAGTTCAGAAAGAGCTCTACCCCATACACTGGAATAAGAAATGCTACACAGAGAATACAAAAAGAATCTGAATAGACAGTCTTCTCTGGGTTTCCCCATTCAGTCTACTAATGTTAAATCAAACTCTTTTTGTCCAATCGCATGTCTGCATGGTTGTCCATGCTTCCATCATGCCTATCCAACGATGTCTGCATTGGATAGGCAAAGAGCCCGAGAGGATGGAGTATGGAGAGTTTCCAAACAGCCAAACATGGAGGTTTCTGGAGGGTGGCATGTCTGAGCAGGACAGGGAAGCTCTGCAGCCCTTCCCATATGCCTTGTCCTATGCATCTCTTCATCTGTGTCCTTTGTAATATCCTTTACAATAAACTAACAAACATAAGTAAGTGTTTCCATGAGTTCTGTGAGCTGCTCTAGAAGCCAAGAAGGGGATTATGGGAACTCCAATTTGTAGCTGGTGGGTCAGAAGCACAGGCAAAATAACCTCGAGCTTGCAAATGGGGTCAGAAGTGGAGACTGAGAGTCACCCTGAGGGATCTCATAATATCTCCAGGTAGATAGTACAGGAATTGAACTGGATTGGAGAACAACCAGGTGGTGTCTACTACAGAACTGACTGCATGCTTGATACATGGGGCATCTGTCACGGAAGTATTCTGCGTTGATTTGGTATGAAAGCAGAGGAAAAACAAGCTGTTTTTCCTACATAGCACTGAATGTGAAATATATTGATATAAAATTCCATATATTATGCATAGGCTTCCTAATGACAATGTCTCTAATTCTAAGGTAGATAATATTTACATCATTTTTAAAAAATATTCAAACTAGATACACTCTCATTGTTCCCCTTTTGTCTTTTTCTTCCTTGGAATTTGTATTGTTATATGAAAACTGTGATTGTCCACATGCCTATTTAGATATAGGACAAGAGTAGTAATAATCTCAAAATGATATATGAAAAAAAATACTTCTGAACAGCACCTTACATTTTTTTAATTCAAGGATTTGCCATATTTGATATGATCACTTTCATTGGCTCAACATTGACAGTGTATTTGATCCTTGCAGTGGATTTTAGTTTAGGGTTTTAAATCCTGTTGTTCTTGGTGGAACCACAAAGATTCATAAACTCCCTCATTTATAGCACTATCAAAGAACCTTGCAATCCATGGTAACTTTGTATTTTTTAGTGAGCATTAATGATTTTGTCTAAAACTCTGCATGTTATCAGATATACAATAGATTTTTAGGGATAGAGCAATCCGAACTGACCTTTAGATAATTTTCTAAGATAGCAAAATACTTTGGGGATGACTGAAAGAGAGACAAATGTTTCACTTTCATGTCAAAGGGCGTAGAAAATGATTTGCATTACATGAAAATTGCACTACCAATGAAAATTCTTCATATACATTGTGTTAGGAAAAAACTCAAAAGTGTTTCTTTTGCTCTCACACCACAACAATTAATGCAGAAGAGTTCTGTGACCAGATTTCTGTGGCGTTTCTCCCCACACATTAAGCAAGCAATCACTTCTGCAGTGGACACAAGCTAGGTGCCCTCCAATTCAATTTCAATACTACCCACCTGGAGATAGCATCAAATTCCATAGTTTAAGGGCTCAGTCCCCAAAACTGCTCCCATGTTCAGATATCATTTACAAGTCTGGGCCCCTGGAACTTCTCACAAACAAGCTTCACGTTGGGGTTTCCATGACCCACTCCTTGCATTTGATTGATTTGCTAGAGCAGCTCACAGAATTTAGGGAAATATATTTACATTTACTAGTTTTTATAAAGGATATCATAGAGGATATTTCTATGAAGAAATGCACAGGTAAAAGTATGGGAGAAGAGGCTCAGAGCTTCTATGTCCTCAAGGAATCTCCATGTGTTCAGCTATCTAGAAAGTCGCCAAACCCCATCCGTTTGGGTTTTTTAATGGAGGCTTTATTATGTGGGCATGATTGATTAAACCATTGGCCATTGGTGATCAGCTTAACCTGCAGCCCCTCTCCTCTCCTCAGAGGTTGGGAGGTGGGGCTGGAAGTCTTGACCCTATAATTCTGCCTAGACTTTTCTGCTGACCAGCCCCCATCCTGAAGCTCCCTAGGAGCTACCAGCAATCAGTCAATTGTCAGCTACAAAAGAAACATCGCTTTGGAGAGTCTAAGGATATTAGGAGTTGTATCTTGACCCCAGGACGTGGGGTTGGAGACCAAATATCTATTTCCTAATATCACGCACATAGTCTCTTTTCAAATGTTTAAGTTGATTACTTGCTGTGACCATCTCTGACCACAATCTTGTTCAACTTCACAGCATAAATGGATAGCACTTTTTTGTTATTTAAATGAGAATTTTCACAGACATAAAGGTTTATACAGTTCAACACCACTTTGAGAATAAATACTGTTAAACCCTGGGCATGAGGTAACTTGAACCCACCCTTCATATGCTCAAAGGAAAATTCTGGGAAAATGTTCACACATTCATTCATCAAAATTGCCAAGAATGGTCTTTGCACATGCCAGACTCTCTTTTAAGGAACGGAAGTATAACATTGTGATTAGATCCATCTATTTGGGAGCCATGAGCTTGAAACCCAGCTCAGGGACTTTGGTAGTTGTATGATTGTAGTCAAATATTAATTGGACTCTCTGAACCTGTTCTCATTTGTAGTAAGAGAGTGACGTCTTCCTCTGAGGCTTATTCTGAGGATAAAGTATGTGTATATATGTGTGTGTGTGTGTGTGTGTTTGCACATGTGTGCATATGTAAGTATATATATAATATTAAAAGTAATCATTCAATAAATATTATCTTCTTTTTATCTACCCTCAAAATAAATTGCAAGGCCTCCTTGATTTTTAGATTCCAAGAATTATAAAGTTTTTCTTTGGCAATAAGTACAAATATTTACTTAATGGGAAAAATATATTCTATCTTAATATCCTAATAGGAAAGTGATCACACATATATCCTGCCTAGAACTCCTAAGTCTAATGCCAGAAAAACACTGGAGAGCACATGTTTAAGCATAAAAGGAACAGTGAGTAGAAATGATATTGTGGAATTATACTACAGGTTGTCTGAGCAGAGAAAATGGATAATGCTTTCCTTATTAAAATCTTACACCAGATGATGAGATAACATACATCACTGATGGCTGGAGGGGCTTCAAACATCTAAATTCTGGGTGAGAGTCTCATTCTGCTAAAAGAAGAGCATCATGTATTTATAAACTGTGTTCTTAGTAATTATATAAAAGAGAAAACAATGATGAGAAGAACTACCACTGTGGACATGATTCTGCTTAACAGGTGATTAGTTGGAAACAGGGAAGAAGCAGGAATATTAGATGAAACATATTTTCTCTCTCTCTCTCTCAACTGAGGGCACTGAGACAGGTGTCCCCACTGAAGACGGGCGCGTAGATTCCCTCTGTCTTTTTGCTTTGCATGGTCCCAGATGGATGATTACCAAGCCCCCATCAATGGAAAAGACGTCCTGTGCCTGGGTGGGTACAGCCAGGAGTCCCATACATTACTTCTAGTCACATCATTTTGGCCAGAAAATTAGTGACACAGCAATGCCTAACTACAGGGGCCATGAACCTCAGCTCTAGGTTCTGTTAATATGGAATAAGTGGATGATGATTATAAAGAAAAAATGTAAAAGTGTATTTCACTGATGAGATTAAAAAATAAAACAGCCACTGGAAAATTATAAAATACATTTAAGAAAAAGAGAGTAGAGTCTTCTAACAGCATGAAGAGTTTGGCAACATAAAACTGAAAAAAATTATCATCACTTCTGGGAGCTCAGAATCAACCAAAGGCAGACAACAAATTGAGAATGTTTATTCTTGACAAAATGGTAGAACTCTGAGTAGGAACAGTAGGAGTCTGGGGCTACTCCCATACCCCCAGTTCCATAGTCAAGTATATTAGGTTTAACCAGAGTGGTGCTGCCTATAAATATCAGTAGCTTTGGTACCAGAGAGGACTGATTTGATTTGGGGTTAGGAGCAAAAATTAGTAGCTTTGCCAGCTAAAAGTGGCAGATTCAATTGTGAACAATGAGAAAAATTCTCAGATTTGCACACCTGAGGATATGTTCCCAGCTGGGTTAGGTGGTGAATTTACCAAAAATAAACCTGGTGATCCTGGATATGAGAGAGGCATAGAAGGGCTGAAGTAAGTAAGCTCTCCGCAGATCCCTGGGTCACCGGAAAACTGTGAGTGTGTGAGAGAAAGCCAAGAGAGACAATGAAAATTAAGGCTAAGGGAGAATTAAGAACAAGCTGTAATTCTAAATGCACTCCCTGTCCCATACACACATATTGACTGACAAAAGCTGGAAGTCTTCCAGAAGTCTGCAAGTATTCCAGCACAAGCTTTGTCCAAATCATTGGCTGACTCAGACACAGGGGTGACCCTTAGGAAGCCAGGCTACAAGTAAAAATTAAAATTTAAAAGACCGATTGGAGACGGCAGAGCTGCACACTGCAGAGGAGTGAGTTTTCCACAGGTGATCTATGCAAATTACTAACAATAATCTAACAACCTGAGAGTTTTCAGCATAAAATTACAAGATATTCAATACAACTGCGAACCACACTCATAAAAAAAAAAAAAAGTCAATAGAAACAGACTGAATGGTCCCCAATATTGAGTGTAGCAAAAAAAGAAAACTTATCACCAAGAATTCTATACGTAGAAAAGACTACCCATCAAAAATGAAAGTAAAATAAAAATATTCTCAGATAATTTTTAAAAACTAGAGAATTCATTTCTAGCAGATCATTGCTTTAAAATATTTTTAATATTTTAAAAATCCTTTAGGCTGAAAGGAAATGATACGGAGAGTAAACTGAATCTGTGGGAATGGAAATAGAACACCAGAAATGATAAATATGTAGGCAAATACTAAAGACTGTGTGTGATGTATTTACATTGTTTTCTCTCCTCAAATTATTTTAAAAACCTAAGATTATTTAAAACAATTATATTAGTGTAACGTTGGGTTTGTTTATATATATATATATATAAAATATACGATTTTTTGCATAGTTGTTTGGGCAGTTTAGTGCAGAAAGGATAATAATTTAACAAATGTTACAGAAACATTTGATATCTATGTGTCAAAAAATAAAAAATAAAGAACTTAAATGTTTACCTTACACCATTTACAAAATTAATTCAAAATGTTTCACAGATCTAAACGTAAAAGTTAAAAATGTAAAACTTTAAGATGCAAACAGAGGAGAAAATCTTTTTACATTGAGCGAAACAAATATTTCTTAAATAGGACACAAAATTGTGATCCATAAAAGAAAAGCTTGGTAAATTAGATTCGTAAAAATTGAAATGTTTTTGCTTTTTAAAGCATACCGTTTAAAAAATGAAAAACTACTCCACAGAATGGGAGGAAATATTTGAAAGTTGTATCCCCAATATATAAGGAATTCTTTAACTCAATAGGAAGACAGCAGCTCAATGAAAACATGGGCAAAAGATGTGAAAGATACTTTGCCAAAGAAAACACATGAAAGACAAATAACACACATGAAAAGATGCTCAACAACGTTAGTCATTAGCAAAAATGCAAATTAAAACCACAACGAGATAACACTACAACTCACTAAATGGCTATAATGAAATAGATGATATTGCCAAATGTTGCTGAAGTCATAGAGAAACTGGATCTTGCATAAATTACTAATGCAAATGTAAAATGGTACAACCATGTTGGAAAATAATTTGGCTGTTTCTTAAAAAATTAAAAATATACTCACCATACAAACCAGCCCTTTTATTTCCAGATGTACTCAAGAGATTTAAAAATGTATGTTTATACAAAGATTTGTAATCATATGTTTTTGGAAGCATTATTCAGAATAGATAAGTACTGGAAACAATCTGTATATCAACTGATTAATGGATATACAAAATATAGTATAGCCATTAAATATTATACTACTTGATAATTAAAAGGAACGAACTACTGAGACATGCAACAACATGGTTGAACCTCAAAAACATTTTACTAAGAGAAAGAAGCTAGATACAAAAGCCTGAATAGTGTAAAAAGTCTATGTTGTATGATTTTATTATATAAAATTTCTGGGAAAGGCAGAATTATTGAATTAACAACCATATAGTTGTTTTGGGCTAAAAGTGAGAGTATATACTGACTGGAAATAGGCAGAGGGAACTTTTTTGAAATGATAGAAGTGTTCTACAACTGGATTATAGTTATGTTTGCACAATTATGAATTTACTAAAATCCATCAATCCATACCCTAAGATGACTGAACTTATGATATGTAAATTATATTTTAATAAAGCTGTTATTAAAAGGAGATCTAAAAGAGTCTCTCCAATAAGTAGAAATAAAGAAAAAAATGTGGATAAAAAGATGAATAAATATCAATGAGAATAGTGTCAAGAAGACCCAAACACAAGTGAACTATAGTGGCTAATTTTATATATATGTAATTATAGTTAAGTTCATAGAAGTTAGAAAAAACTGAAATATCATTCACTAGGAAAGCATACCGAAAATAGAACTGTTTAATTCCTGTTTTGCTTCTGTCTCCCCAAAGAGAATGAGTATCATTTTGAAAGCATGAAACTAATTTTGACAGGACAGAAGTAAAATACCCAATAAGAGACGTACTATAAGAGAGAGTCTACCTACTTTATTTGAATTCAGTCCTCCTATACTTTAAAAATTACATCCTAGGATTCCCACCCTGACTCCCTGCCCCCTCCCTCACAAAAAAGTCACAGATGATATTACTGAACTACTGTTAGTAGCCTCTAGGGAAGTAGAAACTATAATAATAGTTATAATACCACACTTCTCAAACTATGTAAAGGGGGCCCATGAGACATTTTAATTTTAAAGGAAAACATATTCTTGACATCTGTTGGACAGAGAGAAATATTAGTCCAAGGTGAGCAGTTCACAGTTTCAACAATAGATAGCATGACATTTCCTTTCAATCGCATCATATCTTTGTGGAGCCAGTTGTTCCGGCTGGCCACTGTTAAGATAAAAAGCAAGTATCATGTAAAAATCAAGGTAGAACAGGAAAGAAGGCTGGGTCCCTTCATCCTCATATCACCATCTGCATTTTCCTGCTCTGCTTCTATTGCCAGTGTTCACTGCTCTTGCTGTCTATGTTTTCATCTCCTTTAAAGGCAGGAATCTTGTTTATTTTATTTTATTTTTTTTTAAATTGCCTCTGCCTCTCGTGAGCTTCTAACATTACACTGCATTTTGTAAATTTTGCTAAATACAAACCTAAGACAGAAGCAGCAACAATCACAAGCAGTTGAAGGAATGTTTAATACTAAGGATCACAATTTTAAAGGGATAAAAAATCAAAAAGAATATATTCAGGGAAGAATAATTAGAAATATGAAAGTTTTTTTTTAATTATGACAAATCAGAAACACCTGGAGTGTTTAGTCCAGAGAAGAAAAGATTAAAGATGAAAGTAAATGTCTACCATTACTAAGAAATGTAGGCTAGGTTTCTGGTGATCACACTATCCAGTTTTGCCTGAAGCATAATCCCTAGATTGCGTCTCAGATGCAAGCAAGAATAGGTAACAAAAAGTGGAGCAGTTGTCAATAATTGCACACAAAAGTAGTGACAGAACCAATCAGATATCACTAATATTAGGTATGTTGTATGTAAAGATGTCATAATTCTATTATAAATGATGATCTACAACTCATATCTAAAAGTTACATGCTGGAATTTTTGTTGCACACAAATTAATTAATTATATTGCTAATCAATGAATGACAAATATTAAATGGTTATCAAAAAGCAGATTTGTGTTTAGACTGTACTAATACACAAAGGCAATCATGATAAGTCTTTTCCAAGAGACGATAAATACCTATAGTTTTACTTATACTAAAATCCAGAGGGACTGATAAAATACAGGAGGATACTGAGAAACAACACAGGAAAAAAATCTGAATATGTCTTCCTAATCACTAGCTACATCCTGTCTTCCATTACCTAAAAATCTAGTACAGTTGTTGTGCAGCCCAATATTCCATTTCTTATCTCTCTCTCTCCATTAAACATAGACAGCAGAGTTCCAGACATGCCGGTTTGTGATGATCTGTTATGACTTGTGGCACTTCCTGTCATTGTGACTCATGACAGTCTCAGGACACCCCAAGGAGAATACACATGGTACAATATGTTATAGAGGGATCCTTACCACATATTCCCAGCAGGCATTTCTTAGGAATTCTGGAAAAGGTAAGGATGTATGTTCTCAAAGTAGATACAGAGAAACCATCAATACATTATAAAATTGTAGATCTGCAGGTGACCTTAAAAAATCAACTCAAGGCACTGGAGAATGGCATTGAGAAGTCAAAAAATATTAACATATAATGTTTGGCTTCAAGGAATTAAAAATATAAATATGAGAGATGTTTAAACAACTTATGTAACTTAAAGTAGAAAGGAACATCAATTACTAGAGTAAATAACATGATGTGATAAATAATAAGTATTATAATATTGGTGAACAACAAATAGTGGAATAGTGCCCATAAAATTTGGTGATGGAAGAATATAAAACTCATAATAAGAATAAATCTCTCATTTCTTATAGAAGATTATCTTGAAATGTCTTTGTGTGATAAGGTGACCAACCATTTTGGTTTAACCAGTACTGGCCTCATTTTAAGCACTGATAGTCCTGTGTCTTGGGAAAAACCTTAGTCTAGAGGAAATCAGGATTTTGCTCATCTTACTGGTGATTTCATTCCAGCAAACTGTTGTAAATTTCCCACTATAAGCATAATCATATCATCATTTCCAATTATCTAATCAAGGAAAAGCACACAAATTTCATTTAGTGTAATTTATTTTTCCATTTTTCACCTAAATTCTCCATGTTCTACTTAAACTCTTCTGATGAGTTCTAAATGGAAAAAGAAAACAATGAGACCCTCTTCCCTGCATGATGCTGCTTCCCACACCAGCACTGGGCCAGAGTTCACTTACTTTTGCTGCAACCCAATAGATTGTTGACATCCAAATGGCTTGCACTGGGAACACAAGCATCACACTTTGAGCCAGTGACAAATTGTTTACAGAAACACTGGCCTGTGACCAAGTGACAGGTTTCGTTCAAGGCTCCTGAGAGATGACAATTACAAGGCTGACATCTGAAAACAAGACAAATAAACTATCAAAGAGAATAGCATTTTGATTAATAATTCATAGTATAAGTTACACCTATCAATAACATTGTGGAGTAAGATGATCTGTTCTAGCCAACATATTGAAAAGGATATTTGAGTTAAAGAATCAAAGGCAAAATAAAACAAAACAGAAAAGATCTTTATCAAAATGCTGCTCACGATGAAACTTGTATAAAGCCTTCTTTTTGTAAATTAAGTAATGAAAAAAAACCATGTTAAATTGTTTTTTTTTTACATGCCATGATAGATATATCTTATGGATTAGTTTGAGTATCAGGAGATCAATTCAGACTATTGTAAATTTTGTCTTCTCACAAAAGCACTTGTCCTGCCAGCTATGATTAGGTACACATAAAAGTATCTTTTCAAGTAACTACACAGTTGTAAAACAGAAAAATGGAATTTCATGCAAATGTTCTTGTGGAGTACGGTAAATGGATGATTTGCTTTCTTTTTTTCCACGCTTTTTTTATTTTCTAAATAAAATTTATTTTCTAAATCTTTTTTGAACTAAAAAAAAAAAGGAAAACTGGGGGTGAATCATTGCTGTCCCTAAAAATCTTAAAATTCTATATTTAGTTCTATGAAGACTAAACTTTACCAAGCAAATTTATTGAGGAAGACAGGTTCAAATACTGTCTATACCTTAATAGGGGTTATATTTCATTTTCTGTTTTATGGACTAAACTCATTTATCCAGAATGGTTGGAGAATTGTTCTGATTTATGCAAAGATGTTAATGATATAATGAGATAACTTTACTGCGAACTAAATTTCTTGGATCCAAAGTTTCCTGTAAAAATAACAGTACTGGGATTTTGCCATGATAAAAACTAAAACCTGTTTCCTTAGAGTGAATTATTCAAATGTTTACCCTATGCCAATGGCATTGATTAGGATACACAATTTTGGTGCCATGAAGTATTAGAGAAGCCAAAACAGCAAGTGTAAGAAACCACTCACATTTAAATAGGTACTCTCTGTGTGGTACATTTAAAACAACATTAAATGGATTCACCTATATGTTCTCAGAAAGATGCTGGATGGATAGAGTTACTTTACCCCTCTGCAATTTTTACAGTGTGATCTCCTGGGTAATCATTTAACACCCTTAAAAAGGTCGATAAAAGCTAAGGCTGCCAAATAAGCTGCAAATTTGTTTTATGGACTAATATCCCCTTGGGAATAAATATAGTACAGTTTCGCTTGAAAACCACTGTACTTTAGTTTGCCCTTTTTATGGTCATGATAAAAGGACATTTTTTCCCCTACAAACAACTATATTAGATTCTTTATCTATACACATTGCATCAGAATTTCATTTCAAATAGATGTTTTGTTTAGGTTAAGTATTAAAGAAAATTATGAATTAAAATTAAAATTATAGTAGTGGCAAAATATTTGATTTGCTCTTAATTTCATTATATGCTACTGTTTAGCATATATTGTTTGTAGGCTTCTAGTGTAATATTGGTGAGCATAAACAGAGCCAACGTTCCCCCAATGCATATATACGTAATATATATATGTATAATATATATCACTGCACCATTCATGAGTAAGTGTCTCTTGAGTATTTCGGTTTTTATTACCATTCACTCATGAGACAATCACACTTATTTTACATATAGTACATTTAGAGTAATAGTTTCCAGTGTATAACATAATCCCTTTCCTTGATATAGTTCTATTTTCTTCCAGCCAAGAGCTACACACATAACTCCAAGGCAGCTATGTCAATATCTGTGGGATATTAAGTTCCAAATCCAAATGGAATAAATAAATCACTTCTCTGGAAAGTATGCAATGTTTTGGGTAATTAAATGTATCTATTTCTGGTTTTATAGTCTCTTATCCCAGCCCTTGTTATATTCAACTTATCCGACTTGTTATAATTGCTTGAATTCAGTAAGAGAGAATTTTCCCTAAATGAAGTTTACAGGAGGAGACACTTCTGAATATTGTAGTTTGTTTTTAGCCCAAAAGACACTGAGGATAATTTTGTAATTAAGGATTAAGTAAAATAATTCCTGTACATTTCTCAGCCACTCAAATATAATTTTCAACATTTCCAAGACTCTTTAGCAAATAAGCTACAAGTTTGATGTCATTTTATGTTATCCCTCCTCGAGAGTACCTCCTAAATGAAATATTTCACATTTATTAAAACAAAATTATATGTAATAAAGGAAAAGACATTTTAAGCTTAGAAAGAGAAACATCAAACTAAGATGAATTGTGATATTGATTTTGCCAGGATAAATGGTTTTTGTAATATTAATATAAAGAAACCTTTATTACACTGTCTCTCCTGGTACAGCCAGAGCTGCTCCCGCAATCTGTTTAAAATCTTCATTTTTCATCCTTATGGGAAAACCTCACTTGCTAAATGGATTTCATAAAGAGTAATCTGTCAAGATTTATATAGATAAACAATTTGTGATGTTTATTGACCAGTTCATTATGGTAAACAAAACAGGAGTAAAGCATCGCTAATCTCTGCCAGCACTCTATTATAGTTCTGTTTGGGCCCTTATGTAACTCAGTATTTACTGGATACAATGAGAAAGCAGTTAGTTGGCCTCTATCTCTTAAACCACAAATCTCATGTATTTTCCTTTCCCAGGAGTTTCTTCCAGTTGTACAGACAGCAGAGAAATAGTTATCCTAATTATTACTATTGCAGAAAAATAACTATTAATGAAAGGAATGTGTTTCAATAACACATGTCCTTGTCAGAAACTTCATCATGTAAGGGAGAGCTACTACGGGTGGTCCTGGAATATATCCCAGGATATAGATCACTTTATCGACACTTCTCTTTGCATGCCCCTCTTCTGCCTGGAGCCTCAACTCACGGATATTATCAAATTGATTTAAATATTGATTGACATAAGTAACACTCATTGAGGGCCAGGTATGTTCCAGAACTGGAATGAACAACACGGACATAAAGATGAGTAAGAAAGAGTTGTCACTGTCCTCAAGGAGTTTGCAATCTAGTGTGAAATAAAAAAGTGGAAAGAGCATTAGTAAAGATGTATGGAGACTCCGCAAGGGCATGGAAAAGGGGCCACTACCTAGTCTGGTGGCAGGAGGAGGGATGTGGGAAGGAATATTAAATAGGAGTCTTGGAGGAGATGCTTGGGCTAAATTAAAAGTAGGAGGAAGCCAGGAAAATCAGGGAGGCAAGAAAATAGGAAAAAAAGAAAAAGAAAAAGCAGGAGAAAGTGTGGAATTACAAGCAGTTCAGAACTTCTGGACAGAAATTCAGAATGAGGAGTGGTGATAGATGAAGTTGGAAAGGTAGGCAGAGATAAGAACGAAGGCAGTGGGAAAGAGAAATAGAAAGGAGCAGGATAGATTTAAGAAGCGTTTAGCAAGTAAAATTGGTAGGATGGGATGCCAGACAGAAAAGAGAAGGGAAGATGGACATGGACTTATTTCCAGTTTTCTAATTTGCTGACAAAGGGGTTGATGAGGATGCCATTCAACATAAACAATGAGGGAGGAAGAGATCTCGCATTGCTGAGGGATTTTAGACAAGGATTATTAATAAATAAAAGACAAAGAGATTTCAAGGCAAATCGGAGAAATTGGACAAAGAAGTTTTTTTTTCCATCAGTTCCTAGCACAAAGGCCAGCATACAGTAAGTGTTCGATAAATATTGTTGAATACATGAATTAACAGTGAATAAAGCACTAGGAAAGCTTTAGGCTTAGGATGGGACACGAGAGATACATCCAAACGTGGCTTTTGGCTCTAATGACAATTTAGCTGTTTTGAGCTCTTTTTTTATTGGCCTAACTCTGTCCCCCTGGCTAACCTCACCCCCAGGGAATGGACAGCCTTTCTCTAAGGGCTGCCTCAGCTCAGCCTCCCTAAGATCAGTGTTCTCAGTTCAGTCTCTTGCAGGGGATTCGGTGAATGCTACAGTGCCCTCTAGAGGAGCTTGGTTTTCCCCTACTTAAGAGTATATTTCACCTCTGCAGTAGAGGTGTGGGCTCATTTGACTTCTTAGTTTTCCATTCATCACAGCCTACTGATAGCAACTGAATTCTCTTGGTGCTGGAATCAGAATTATAGGAGAGGGATTTGGGTCTTGGGCATCCAGTTCATGTGAGCTGGAAGCCATACTCCCAGGGATTATTGAAAGAGGAAGTGAAAGTGGTATTGCCTCATCTGAAAGGGAAAAGCTAACAATGTCCAAACCTATCCTTTCTGGTGAAGCTTTCCCAGGCACAAATATAAGAGCTCATAAAATCTCGATGGGGCAGTGACTCCCTTGTATCCAGGCAATAGTGGCATCCGAGTCCAGTGAGGTGATATTCTTGTCATCTAGCAAAGAGCTTGCTTAGCAAGGTTCTGTATCAGAGACGTCTACCTCCTTCTGTTGACACTCCACATAATCATGCAGGTCTCTTTGAGATATCATAGCAGAATCAAATTCTTAAAGTTCTCTCAGGTAGAGGGAGATTACACTTATTCTCTATAGCCCCAGAAGGCAGAAATAAGACTAGGCAAGAAAGCCATAGAAATGAAACTTTTTGCTCAATATAAAGAATATTTTTTATCTGTCTCAGAATTACAGTTGTTTGAAATAAACGTAAGCTACTTCATGAGACAGTGGGCTCTTTTTAGTCCCATGTTTTAGAGCAGGAGCTAAATGACCATTTACCAGTTATTCTGAAAAGGTGATTTATGCAGAGAATATATAGAGTAGAGTTTAACCAAAATTACTTTTAAGATTCTATGTCTATGAAGTTATAATTCTGTGATGCTTAGTGAGATTAAGTCACTTGCCCAAGGTGACAGTAAATCTTGTTACAGGGTCAGCAATCTTTATCTATAAAGGGGCAGATAGTAAATATTTTAGGCTTTGCAGGCCACATGATCTCTGTTGTAATAAAACTCTGCTGCTGTAATATGAAAGAAGCCACAGACAACATGAGAAGGATGAATACTGCTGTGCTCCAATAAAACTTTATTTACATAAACAGGTGGCAGGCCAGGTTTGGTCCCAGGCTGTGGATTGCTGAACTCTCGTGTAGCAGGCTGAATTATTCCCGTTCCCCTGCTGTACCCACGCACCCTCCCCCACCACAATGTCCAAGTCCTGATCACCGAAATTTGTGCATATGTTACCTTACTTGGTAAAAGGAACTTTGCAGATTTGATTGAGTATAAAGATTCTGAGACAAGGAAATTATCCTGGGTTATCTGAGAATGACCAAAGTAATTACAGGGGTGCTTATGAGAAGAAGGCAGGAGAGTGGGCGTCAGAGAGAAAAGGTGTAAGGATACATGCAGAGGTCAGAGAAAACATTACCCTGATGGCTTTGGAAATGAAGGAAGGAGCCGTGAGCTAAAGAATGCAGGTGGCTTCTAGGAGCAGGCAAAATCAAAGAAATAGATTTTCTCCTAGAGTCTCCAGAAGAAACACAGGACTGATGACCCCTTGATTTTATCCGAGGGAAACTAATTTAGGATCTCTGACCTCCAGAACTATGAGATAATAAATTCCTGTTGTTTTAATCCCCTAAGTGTGTGGCAATTTATTATATCAGTAATAGGAAGCTACTATATCTGCTCTATTGGAAAAGCCAAAACTGGAATCTAGACATCCTGATGCCCAACATTATGTCATTCCTATTATATCACATTGAATAAAGGCTAATATATAAAATCTGGTATTTCAACAGTATCATATATCATGTATATTAAGGGAGACTATATGGTTTTGTGGCCATGGGAGATTGCAAAAATGACCACAATTCTTCATTGTGGTCCCTCTATGCAGGTCCCTTGTAGCTAACTGTATAGCTCCTTCCATCCAAAAGTAGAGTCTATTTCCCCACTCCTGAATGTGGTCTGGCCTCCACTTGCTTTGGCCAATAGAATAAGCAAAGGTAACCATGTGGTGGTTCCAAGCACAGGCCTCAGGTGCCTTGGCGTGCTTCTGCTCTTCTTCTCGGAACCCTGCCACCACCTTGTGAGCAAGCCCTGGCTAGACTGTGAGATGATGAGAAACTCGTGGCTCATTTACCCTGTCACCTCAGATGACAGCCAGCTGTCCACCCAAGAGTCACTTAGGAGTAGGAATCTGTGAGGCATATTTCCCAGTTTTTCCACTATCACCCCATAAAAGGAAATCAGTGAGCAAGAAAGTTATCTGCAATCATTTGAAGTCACTGACTTGGTTCTCAGAGAAAAGACCAATTGTGATCAATTGGAAATAAGCCTGGGAAAAACATTAGCAGATCGAATCTGTAACATAGTGTTCAAATGTAGAACGTTTGCGCAAAATCAAAACTAGTCCGGGCACAAAAGTATATCCCTTTATTTTATCTTCTAGAAGTCTGAACCCTTAGGCTCCCTACCCAGCCTGGTTGTCCTACCACCTGTGGAAAATTACAATTCAGTGTGTGTCAGCTAGTAAATGAGACAAGTAGTGACACTCCTATCTCCTTAAGGCTTAAATTAAAACAAGGCATATAAGAGTAATGAATATAGAGGGATACATCATTAGGAAAGAAACCTTTGGGGGTTGTAACGTATGGATGTTATATAAGAAAAACAGTGGGGTACCAGATGAACTGGAGCAGTTAGGGGGGCTGTAGGAAGGAGCACTTATAGTAACAGGTAAATCAGAGAACAGTAGTGAGTGCAGTGTGTCAAGTATGGGTCTCAACTACCAACAGAGATGAATTGAAGATGGCCCATTTTTATCTCATTGTTTTGGGGTTAGACAGATACTATACACCTTTTTTGCTTTATTGATTTTTCAGTGGGCAGACTTTTTTTGCTTCATTGTTTTGATACTGATTAAATCGTGTTTGCTTTATGTGTCAGAGGTAAATGGAGTAATGTTTGCACTAGAATCAGCTTTTTTAAATGCATGCCCCCTTTTTCTGATCAGTAACTTTTGAAGAATGAATCACTTAGATGGAAATGGGCAAATGATATTCCAGCTTGGTCACAGGAAGTTACTGTTGTGTCGGGTGGATTTTTGTTGTTGTTGCTGTTGTTTAGGGTCAGGGTCTATTTTATTTACTTTGCCCTTGGGAATATTAAAAAAAAAGTGTAGAAAATAAACCAAGAGAAAAAATATAGCAAACATTGCTGTGCACAATAAAGAGAGTGTGGGGAAGGTAAGGGATATGTGGACAAGGCAGATGAGGAAGTTACTTTATTTTCTAAATTGATGAAGAAATATGATACCTGTTTTTTCTCCTTGCTTAAAAAATAAAAGATTTATTCTCTATTGTGGATTTTGAAAATAAAATAAATTTCTATTTTTAAGAACCTACCACAGTGCCTAGAGTTCAACACAGATTCAATTTATTTTAGTTGATTTTTCTTTTTTAAAAAAATATTTTTAACATCAGGCTATGCTCATTTTCCTATATTGAATGTCTGTATACATTTAGACTATGTGTGAACTTTTTCCTTCAAGAACCAAAAATTTCTTATATGACATGGAATCCCATATATTTTAGTCATCTTTTTCACATTTTCCAAATAGCTAATGTTAGTATATGTATCATAATAACCAGAAGTCAACAAAGAGATTCAAGAACAATATCATTCAAGAGAGGAATGGACAACATAAAACAGAGAAAACCCATTTTTATCCCTTCTCAATGTTGAGCAAAAGCATAAACTCAAGCAATTGTCATTATCACATTTTGAAACATCTTTCTCCATGACCTTCTGTGTTAGAGCATTTCCTCTCTAATGATTATCGATGTTAAAGTGAAAAGAGACAGCAGAATTCATCAGTGCAATAGAAGGGTCAACTCAAATCACAGGCATTCCACATGGCTGATTGAGGAAGGACAAAGCCTGCTGGTTTCCATGGGCCCCCTATGGTCATGGCAGGTTTTATGCCTTCTATTCTTTGCAGAGAAGCTGCACTATATACGGCAGCTCTTCCATTCCACAATTCTTTCCAGGGGCAGCCTGGAGACTCTGTCCTACTCAGTATCAGAGCCAATTCTGCCCAAGCTAGATGATTCTGAGCCCCACTCAAACATGGGTGGCTTGGGTTTGCTTAATTATTTTAAGGTTTATACACCTTACACCAAGATGATGATGGCATGAGATGGCATGAGACTCTTATTTTTTATTTTGCAAGGGAGGTGAGAAAGTAATGCAATACTTCTGTGTTGGTTATATTAAAATGAAATGCATGAGGGACATGCAGATGTAAAACTCAGGGAGACAACTAGCCACAGGCCTAGGGCCCACGGTAGGGATCTGAAAAGGTGAAAATATATATGACAGTCATTAACGTGTACGTAGAGGTCAAAATTGTGGACATAGATGTATAAAGTGAAGGGCCATATTAAAGAGTAGAAACTAGAAAAAGAAACAGAAAACAGATCAGAGAAGTAGAATTCTGGAGGCCAAAGGAAGAGATAATTCTAAGAAGTATGGATGACAACAAAATGACCAACACATTGAAAAACCATAAGTCACGAGAAGCAATCACAAATCAATTTTACTTTTATCTTTCACTGACCCTTTAAATGTATTGTGTGGGGCTAATTTCTCTGTCTTCCACCTGGAATATAGAGTGAGCCAGTCACAAGGCTCCTCTGGTCTTTCTCAGGCAATCGTGAGAATTTTAAACATCATTTAAACTAGTTCTTGGTGTCTGAATTTTACAAGTTCTGCTACTGTATGAATCAGGTGTGGTGGCTGACGAATGAATGGGAAGAAAGGAAAATGAAAAAGCAAGGAAAAAACTTTAAAATTCTTTTTAAAGGTTAGCAATTAAATGAAAAGTGAGAGATTAGTAACTTCCAGGGCTCATAAAGCAGGTCACAGCAAGAGAAGCATTTTCAGCAAGCCAAGACCATATTTGTAGACAGCTAAGATGTCGCCAGTGAGGAGATGTTTAAGTTAAAGGGAGGGTTTGATGGAGCAAAGTTCAGAAGGCAGAAGAGGAGGATGAAGAGGAAGGGAAAGGGAGGAGGAAGAGATACTTGTACCTGATTCGATTTCGTCTAGGAAGCAGAGGGCTAGATTATCTGCAAGGTCGAGGGCAAGGGCAGGAAAGTGAAATCGAAGAGATAGGTAGTAGTTTAAAGGGGGAGAGAAAGTGAGGTGATGAGAAGCACATACATGATGGTGCCTCCAGGCAGCACAGGTGCACGGTCTTTCTTCCAGACCTCACAGGCTCAGGGCAGGAGCAGGGCAGCCATCCCTGCAGCTGACCGGCAGTGCGGCAGAAGGGAGATGGCAATCAAGTTACTCTAAAGAGTAGGAATTAAAGTCGTTTTGTCCCAGAGAAGGAGTAGGAGACAGTGAAGTTAGGAACGAGGCTGTTCAAAAGAGATCTACGTAGGGAGAATGGACTAGAGATTAAGAGAAGAAGCAGATTATGCGAGGGTTCAGAGATAAATTGGAATTGGAAAGATGTGATCCTATTTCTGGGATTAGAAATATTTGAGAAGTAGAGAAATTACAAGCGATCACAAAATCCAGGGGGTAGCCATGGAAATGGGTTGCTGGAGTGGGAATTAAATGAATGAAGAATCCAAAGAATTGCATCAGTAGTTGTCAAAGTCGTTCAAGATAATGGTAGGAGATGGAGAGGAGAGCGGGGGAAAATTCCATCCCTCTGATGAAGTTCTCAACAAATGAAAACCTGGATGTCAGAAGATAAAAACAAGAGGATGGAAGCAAAGTGTTATCATTTTAAAGCACAGTTTGTAATTTTAAAAACATAATTCCCTCTCCACCCTGAATCAATATAATAGGAGCCAGCAAATATGTAAAGATATCTAATTTTATTTATATAAAACTTGTGAATCTTTTTGTTTTAAACCCACACTTCCTCTGGATCTCTTATTTTTTGTAGAAATCAACCCAGCTTCTCATATTTTTGCTCTATCTCCTAGACTCCAAACTCTGCCCTTGTCCTTTTCATGTGACTGAATTCTGCTTTTCTGATTTTCACCTCAGTACCTCCTCCTAATGATGTCATGTGCAGCTACTTCTCTGGCTCTTTCTGCTTCTCACAGATTTAGGTAAATATTACAAACCACCTTCTAATCCAGGGAATCCAATTCCAGTGCTAGCCAGGCCTACTGCAGAGTGGCAGGAGACGGAACACTGTTTTGTAAGCAGTTCTGGATCCTGGATTAGACTGAAGGTCAGCAGTGAGGTGGGTATGTAATGGGAGACAAATAGAATGGGGTAAAGGTCAGCCTGGAATTTAAGAGCACTGATGGGTAGAGGAAGTGGTGGAATGAAGGGAATCAGGTTTCACTTAAAGAAAGTTAAGTGGAAAAGCTGAGACAATTAGACATTTCTAGGTCATTTAGCAGAAGTCTGAGTGACAACTCTGAGAAGAACAAGAAGGATCAGTAGAACAAAAATGAGTAAGAAACTGTAGCAAAATGCCACTGATGGGCATGAGTGTTCCAAGGAGGACAGTTGACACAGGAGGATAATTTTCTCGTGATAAGTGTGGTCAGAAGCAAGAAAAAAGTAAGAAATCTAAAGACAGAGGTACCCAGGAATGAAACAAACATACCCCAGAGTTCCAACTGGGGAATTCATAGAATGTTCTTTCCAGAAAAGTACATACTGGAGGTAGTATGTACAATAACTGGCTCTGAGTTCACTATCAAAATCCTCATAGTACTCTTTATTTAACATTTACCATACCACGTGCTTTTTATACTCATTCAGAGTGATTTAGCCTTTGTAGAAAAGAGTAGTAATGTTCTCAGATTGCCAAGGTAATGGTAATATTTCTATGGTAATAGAAGTGGAACATCATGGATTAAAATATATATATTCATGTGTGTAATGAGAACAAAAATTGGTTTAATAAATATTTTAAATAATCTTTCTAAAGTTTTTTTAATCAAATTAAATTTTAAAAGAAAGTCAAGATGAACTGGTTTGAGTTCTTTTTCAATAATTATCCTGTCACCTGTCCACCCTCTAATAGAAGTGTTAATGAGGAATGTAACAGCCAAGAGGCAGGCAGCCCAGGGGACAATGAGTTTAAAAGAACTCATAATCACAAATCCTTGAATAATTAGTGATTATATTTATAAATACGCACACATACTGAGGAATAGATTTGACTGGTTTTATCACATATCTTCTGAGTTCAGCACACGATACTAGTTTCTTAGAGATAGGAACAGCAAAGAATTCGTAGATTTAGTCCGCACTTTAGATAAGGTCATAACCAGACCACCCACCCCCACGCGCGCGCGCGCACACACACACACACCACACACACGTGCACACACATACATGGAACTGACATTATAGCACATCTTCAAAAATATAGCGGTAAACACAAATGAGTAAAGGCAAGTGCCCACGGATAGGCAGGAAATAAGAAGTAGAATATTAAAGACAGTGTAATTTTGAAAAGTTATTTATTTTCAGAATAAACATTACACACTGGAAGAAAAGAATCATAATACAGAATAAAAAGATGTGTTTCTAGTCTGCTAGTCTTTAAACCTAAATTAAAAAGGGAAGGAAAACATAAACAGATATAATAAATAAACACCATAAGCAATAAATTCGAGGGCCATGTAGAACAAAGCATATACATATACATGTTAGCTATCCTAGACCACATATATGCATATATATATATATATATATATGTATATATATATGGTGTATGTGTGTGTGTGTGTGTGTGTGTGTGTTTTCTTCTTTGGATATCACTTTACCTGTCTTTTTCCACATCCAGGTTGTAAGCTTTTTGAGGGAAAAGGATTTTATCTAATTCAACATTCCTAGACTCTAGCACGAGACACA
This sequence comes from Avahi laniger, assembly GCA_963575035.1. Taxonomy (NCBI): domain Eukaryota; kingdom Metazoa; phylum Chordata; class Mammalia; order Primates; family Indriidae; genus Avahi; species Avahi laniger. The sequence goes on from CAUYSK010100923.1 coordinate 148,987, forward strand.
TCTATCAATATATAGCAATCCCCACTCTAGGAAATATTCACAGATTACTATGATGTTTAATAAATGCAGATGTCACAGAACTAAAAATATATTAACAAAAAGGACAATTTTCATAGACGATACTGCTGTAAGACTGTCCCCAAAATTATTGTTAGTAAAGAAAAATTACAAATATAATTACATGAAATATTTAATTATTAATGGTTATAGAGTCTTACCTTCCAGTCTGAGGATCGAATCCAAAGTAATGGTCTTTACATCGATCACAACTTTGCCCAGTAATGGAAGCATCTTGGCAAACGCACTGACCAGTTAGGCTATCACAGATGTGATTAACTGCACCAGTTGTGTGGCATGAACATGGCAGGCAGCCAGTGGCATTGCCTGGAGAAATATAAAAACCTGGAAATAAATACATTCAAAGTTTTTATATATACTCTTCACCTGGTCTTTTCTTTACAAGATCACATTTTGATTACATAGAAAAACACAACGTTCTATCATGGCACTACCTAATTCCCAATACAAGTGTGGTTACAGCTGTTCCTAACAAGTGTGTCAATCATGGACAAAGAAAAACTGTGTAAATGACTTACATTGCACTTGGGTGCCTCCCAGGCACCTAATATTCAGTATGTTTAAAACCTACTTTGTAGCCTTTCCACTAAAAACTTGTCCTCCTTTAATCATCTCTATTTCAGCAAATATTGCCACCATCCAGTCAGTTGCTCAACCTAGAACCCTGAGACATCTTTGGTAGGAGAGCATGATAAAACATAGGATGCCTAGTTACATTTAAATTTCTAATAAACATTTTTTTTAGTAAAAGTATGTCCCATGTAATTCACTTATACTGAAATCTTGTTCTCTGAAATTCAAATTTAACCGAGAATTCTGTGTTTTGCTAAACCCAGCAACCCTTCAGTCCTCCCCTTCCCTCATTTCCTACATTTTGCAAATTACCAAGGCCTGCGTAACCGGTAATTTCAAACCTTCTACTGTCCATCCCCACTACCACCTCCCTATTTAAGTCACCGCCAACTTTTTCTTAGCTAATATTATGAACCAGGTGCAACTACTGCAAGGGCTTTAGGTTCAGTATCACATTTAGCTCTCACAGCAACACAAAGAATGCAGGAATTATTATATTGATTTGAAAACTGAAGGTTAGGAAGGTTAACAAACTTTCCTAAAATGACAGAGTTGATAAATAGCAGAACCCAGGCTCACATCCAGGCTACCGGATTCGAGAGACCATCTGGTCTAATGGTGTCCCTCTTGTCCCACTCACATCTATTCTTCAGAGTGTAGCTGCGCAATCTTTTTCAAAGGGTAGTCTGAACATTCCATTCCTCTATTTAAAACTGTTTGATGACTTCCTATTCCCTTTAGGGAATAAACCAAATCTCTCATACCACCTCCAATCCTATAGTCAGGTGCCAGCTACCTCTCTGGCTTCAGCTCACTGCCCATCCCCAACTCGGTCCATGACAGTCTTTCTAGTCTTGAGACGCTGAGGTTTTTTCACAGGCTCTTCTGTCTGCCGGAATGATTTTGACCCATCTCTGCTGCTTAGCTCACTCCTTTGTAAGTCAGGTCTTGTGACTTCCTCAAGTAACTTTTCCTAGGCCAGGTTAGGGATGTCTGTTACGGATTCATAGCATCCTATTTATTTCCTTGAGTGCTCATAAAAATTCTAATCAATCTCATTTCCACGAAAATGTAACCTCCATGAGGACAGGAACTTCATCTGTTTAACTCATCATTCTTTCCCTAGCACCTATTACAATGCTTGGCCCATCGAAGGCACTCCACAAACATTGGACAAACTAATAAAAATGGGCCAAATTATTAAACAGGCAGTGAATCTTACAGGTACCACAGTAAAATAAAACCACAGAATTTAGAAATTTTAAATTAATGCTAATACGCTTATTTTTTTCTTATGGCAAAAGGAAAGAAATACAAACATGATTCAAAGATATATTCAAGTTACTTAAAATCTATTGGACAGGAAGGTGGAAGTCAACAGTTATAAAATTAGAAAAACATCAGACATTTGAATGATGGGGCAGGCTTATGAAGGAGAAATGGCTCTTGGGGTTGTGTGATGTGTGTGAGTGTATGTGTGTATATGTATACATACACACACACGCGCACACACACACATATATACACGCACAAGGACATGCAAAATACCACAAGAAATTTTATCAAACAGTGAGGTAGAGGGATCACAGGAGGATTCTAATGAATAAAGTTACAGTGAATGAAAAGGAATGAAAAGGAATTGCATAGTTGTCATGATTGCTAATTTAAGGTGTATAAAAAGTGATATTGAAAGAGAGAGAGAGCATGAGCACAAAGTGAATCCATTCTGTTATCTATTCTATATGGAAAAACAAAAAGTAATTAGGATACTCTAAAACACATTCTAGGCTCTAGTTGAAAACAAGCCATTTTTTTATAGTCACCAAGAATTGGGTTTTCTTTTTTTTTTCTCCTAGACCCTGTATGTTCTCTCTTAGAATGCCTCAAATAAATAAAAAAACATTATACTCAATGATAGGAAAAGAAAGGAGCTGAAAATCTGGGCCATTCACTTGGAAGGAATTAACTCTGTCATTTTAAAATAATAATTTACAGCTAGATTATGTTATTTGCTTCTTCCCATTCTCTGACAGCAATTTGCCTTATATACATTTCTAGAAATAAAGTATGTCCATGGCAGTTAATAATATATATTCTCACGTCTGATTCTTCATGTGATCAAATTCACAAATTGAGAAAGTTTCCATTTTGGATTCAAAACCCCTATGGTTGTTGATTCTTTGTATTTTTCTTCCTGTGAAAGTATCTAGGCCCTTAAATTCATGATAATGCCATCACAAATGTACTAACAGCACTCCAATTTGGATAAATTACCCATTAGCACAGATACTCAGAATTAATTTGGACTTATTTCAATAGCTTCAAGCCACCGAGAATTCTGGAACAATCAAAGATGATTTTTACAAGAAATGATTTATTAGATAAATCTGTAAATACGGGGGTGGGGTTACATCTTGGTGCAGAATTTGGATAGCTCAAGTTTTGGGGAGTAAAGCATGCCATAGAAAAATCAGAAACATAGCAGAGAAGAACAAAAAAAAAGGTGGTCAAACACCTAGGGAGGCTGACAGTGGAGGTAGGGTTTCTAGGAAAAGACAACATTGGAATTTGCCTTAAGGTTAATTCCCCTCCTCCTCTCAGGAGCATGATTATAAAGGTTAATCCCACCAGTATTTTAGTTGTCCTATTTTGAAGCAGTTCTAAAATTAGGATGACTCAGGTAGCTTCCTGCTCAGAGATTACTTCTTACCTTACCTGAATGTGTCTAATTCTAGACCATTATCTCTCCTTTTATGACTTCCAACTATAGAAAACAACATTTTCTCTTCCCTCTTGCTTAAACTTCAACTCCTGAGTGTGGCTTAAAGATAACTGACCTTAATCTCTCTTAACTCAATCTATTTCTGATCTCCCTCCATTAGCTCCACTTCATGTTCTGCTTCTTTATATCTGTATCATTTTAACTGATCTTTTTGAGATTTCTTTCCACGCATGATTTTGCACCACATTCTTAAGCATGGTCATTAAGACATTATTACCTTGCATTATGCAGTGCTGAGAGTTCACACATATATAGCACAAATCAGCCTGCTAAAGTCTGTATTTTCCCCAGTTTGATTTCAGCTAACCCCTCATCCCAAACGAAACAAGTCTCGATGGAAAACACTGTATCATCTGGTTACAGCAAAGAGTCACCCACATCATAAAATAGTGTTGCTTTATCTAGGAGAAGGCTCGCAGAGTCCATAGAGTTCAGTTATTAGCAAGGCTGCTGGTTTCCTCTCCTGTAGTGGCAATTTGCACAGCACAGTACCTTTCCTGAGCATAAAGGAAAAGCCCATTTCTTAGCAATGTCCCTCTTGAGGACCATGAAGAACAAGGCTTTGCCAATGTCTTGAAATAAGAGAAAGAAAAGAAGTGTAGGCCTTTTTCAGAAAAGGAGGGCAGCGCTGAGGCTAAGCACTAATTATAAGCCATTTAGAAGAAACTACTCTCACCTTCAGCCAGAAAATGGACATAATGTTAAGAGACTAGGGAGGGATGTGTGGCTCCCCTATGCCATGCAGCAAAAGACTATCTTAGTAATGATTTTACAAATCAATATTTCCATAATGAAGTATAGTTGATGATGCAGTTTTCAAATTAAGACATTAATAATTTTCCTCCATTTAGTAGTTTTATATAACAATACTAAAATTATTTGTAGAATTGATCAAATTTCAATAAATGAACATATAAATATTAATGTCATTCATCCTGAAGGCATAATTTCTCTTATTTAAAAAAAAAATTTAAACTCTTTTCCAATTAAATTAGATACGATGATTTAAACATTCTGCTGTTATTCCTTTTTCCTGGGTGGCTACTCCCTCCTCGAGCATGTTGCCAATTCCTATTTACTTATAAAATCCAGCTCAGGAATTATTTTCTCTAAGTTCTGTAGGCTCCTCACCCTTCCAGAATTAATCATTCCCTTCACTTTACTATTTCTCTATATTGTAAATTTCTAATATTGCACTTATCACATTGTGTTACATTTACGTAGGAGTCACTTTCCACTACTAACCACAATGTTTTAATATATTTGTAATTATAAATCTTACACTAGCACATTCCCCAGTGCATGGTAATTTATTCAATAGGTATTCATTAAAAAACAGATATATAAATGAAATGGATAGATAGCTGAATGGATGAATGGGTGGATGGGTGAATAAATATCTGTTACACCTTAAAATATGAGATGATCTCTTTAACATTGAAAAGGAAAATGGTAAACATAAATCTGTGAGTCATGAGAGTGATTGGTCAGAGTGGCCTGGCCTATCAGGGAGTCTAGCAAGGAATGTATATGAATCAGCCATAATAAATTTAAAATATAGTACTTGTCATATCAACAGATGCAACAGAGCTACAGTAAGAAAATGTCACCCTAAAACTGTGTCTCCTATTCTAAAAAACAAAGGACACAATAATGTGTTCATATAAGGGAAAACATTCTATTGGATTTTTCTGTTTTATAGACATTCTAGTTTTTCTATTTATGTGAATGTCCATTAAAGGCGCCCATAAGCATATTCTCAAAGAATCAGATCCAATAAAAACAAAAAATACAAATAATGACAACTTTGACTGCATCTGGGAGATTATAATGAATATATATATAAGTACATTCAAAATCCACAGCAAAACTTCTAAATTCTCTTTCCCATTTTTCTCATTCTCAACATTTATCAAATATACACTCTAAGATCTCTTCTACGCCATTCCAACTGTTCCAAAATTTCTCCAACTTAGTTCTTGGACAGAATCACATTTCTAGACCCTTTCAGTTCAGCTCTTTCTTATTTGATCACTGTAGCTTCCCAGGACTCTGTTAATTTTCGTTTTATGCCTATTACTTGAGTTTTGCAAGACAACTGAGATGTCCCAGGACCTGAAGCAGTAAGCCAGAATCATGTGTTGAGATGAGCCTGAAGGTGGAGGAAGGTAACAGTATTTATTTTAACCCACCCTCAAATATTTATTATGTAAATGTTTAAGACAAATATTGAGTTATTCAGTAAAAGTTTCACTCTCACAGAGTACACATTCTTGAGTCAGATGGACCTAGATTTGTAAATGGCTCTTCTGCTTAATTAGATTCCATTTTCCCCCTTTTAAAATGGGAATAATACTGGCCCCTCCTTCATAGAAATATCGTGCATATTAAATGGAACGTTGCAAGCAAAGCCCTGTAAAGAGCTTGGCACATAGTAGACACTCAGTAAGCATTATCTGTTACCACCATTGTAATTGTCACTAGCTAGTTTTCTATGAAAATAGAATTTTTCTAAATTAAAGTTTAAATAAAGACTTGTCAGTGTCTTTTCTTTCTTTTCCAGATGTTCTTAAGATTGCAGTCTGTATTTCCTATGACAAGAGTCTTTCCTGACAATTTATCAAGCAAAAGGCTCTTATTCTGAGACCAGGTCCCTCTGTGAAAAATACATTAATCTAGAAAGTTGTTTCACCAAACACTAGGGCATGTGGCATAATCGGATCTCAACTTTGATGCATTGATTTTTAATGAAATATCGGCCATCTGATTCCAATTCCATTGGCAGGGCCTTGCATGCAATTCTGGCTTGTAAGCACATTACTTAATAAATATGATGTGCTTCTTAATGAAACAAGATACTTTGCTTTATGAATTATAAAAGAAAACAAAAAGTAAATACCAGGAGGAAGCATGAGGCATTGTCCTATTAGTACAAAACATGTCAGAGGAAGCTGTTTTCATTACAAATTAGCCTTTATTTTATTCCAGAGCCGCAGAGTCCTCAATAAACTCCCCTCTGCCTCTAGTTCTCAAGGACAAAGGTGGGTCACTGGCTTGGGATGCCATGACATCCTTCCCTGCCTTTCTCGGCCTGGCCTCTGATTAAATGCCTGCTGCTGAACATTACGAGGTCATCCAGCACTGAAAAAAGGAACCAAGAAAACATATTTAGTGTTATATTTATTAGTGTGGATATGTGTACATTCATATATGTACACATACTCCAAATAATTTTAAATTAAAGCATTTTTAAAATACTTAATGGAGGTTAAGCAGCATTTTTAACCTCTGTTCAAGTTATTGAATGGCATATTAAAACCAATGTGGCTCTAATGTACCTTCTAATGTGCACTGCTGCTTTAACAAATTGCCTATAAATTTTAGTTGAATTAAGCCTATCCCTTGTACATTCGTAGTAAGGTTAGGTTAATAATACATGAGGTTTCATTATATGCACCTTCCTTAATAATGCTTTTTAAGAAAGTGGGACAAGCATCTATGCACAGGAGTCCAGTATGGGTCAGTACTGTTTGCAGTCACAGAGGAATGGCAGACAGAAGTCCTTAGGTTTGTCATCCCTGGCCCCTCCTACTCTGAACTTCTCCCTCCATGCACCACTGCTCACACACACCAGCATGGTATCTGCCCCTACGGTACATGATCTAGGTCTCTCAGATGTGTTTAAAGAACTAGAATGAAAGCTTTAGATTGTAGCAGTGTATTTTACTGTGCACACTGCCGAGCTGGCTACTGCGAAACATCTGTTTATGGGAAAGATACTTCAGAATAAGGGTTTCTCTGTTCATTGTAAGTTTCACTGTAGGAGACTGTAAAACCAGAAAGCAAAATTCAAAGTGGAATTTCTGAAGCTAGAAGAATGCAGAACCAAAAAAATTAAAAGGCTCAAAACATACACTTTGCTCCTTCCATGGGCTATGCATTGATGTATACTGTATCCTGTTTTATTAAAAAAATACATTAGGTAGTTAAGTCACTATTTTCTTTCCTCCTTTGCAGGGCAGAACACCACATCTTCCCTAAATGTTGTAAAAGTTACACCACAGGCCTCTGCTATGCCCATGCCTGAAAACAGGAGAATAATGTCATTGACGTATTTTAAAATATATTTATTCACTAATTCAGTAAATATATTAATATATGGAGGACCACTATGGAGGTACTAGTCTATGTGCCCAGGATAGAGCACTGAATGCTTATGAATAACAGCAATGAGATCTGTTGGCTGCAGAGGAACAAATGATCTGATGACTTGTGGAAATGGAGTCAGAGAGGTCATGGACATTACAGATCATGTGGAATATTAGATTCCGTCAACATTGGTTTTTATTTGCTATCATGGAAAGACAGTGGAGGGTAGGGTGACAGGACTGACTCATGTTTGAACAGCATCACTTTGGCTCTATGTTGAGAAGTGACTGAAGAAGGATAAAGGGGAGAACCAGGGCAAGTAGGAGGCTACTGGGATAGTCTGCGAGAAAGAAGAAAATGGCTTGGGCCTGGATGATATAAGTGGGTATGCTGAGAAGTGGTCAAATTCTGGATACATCTGAGGGCAAAACCAGCAGGATTGGTTTTTATTGATGAGACGAGGGTCTGGGAAGAAGACAGGAGTCCAGGATGGCTGCAGAGATTTGGCCTGAAAAGATTTCAATCCAGGAAATACTATGGGAATATTTTCAGTTAAACATGGTAGATTTGACAATTTTCCCCTCCTGAAATCCCCAGAAATTAAATGAAAGGAAAAAGGAAAAAAAAAAAGAAAACACAAATGGAAGAGGAAATGGCAGCCGATGACCAGGAAGAAAAGCTAGGCACTTACAGTGGAGAGTCCAACAATAAGCTAATGGATTCAGGTTGCATAACTCTACAAAGAAACATTTGGAATTGAAAGCTCCAGAGATTTCTGAAGTCAGATGTGAAGTGTAGTTAATCCCTTCCCCAACAAGGAAGTTGTCCTGGTTGTCTACACCTAAAAGAGGTCACATTTTAGGAGGAGACAGTAGTTTTCCCTTTAGACATTAAATCAAAGGTGGTTTGGATATAGCAGGTGCAGGGATAAAGTGCTACAGTGAACACAGGCATTGTGTCAAAGGCTGCTCGTGATAGCTGATTTCTTGTGTCAACTTGGCTAGGCTTGGTGTCCAGTTGTTTGGTCAAACATCCATCTAGATATTGCTCTGAAGGTGTTTTGCATATTTTTCCAGAACATAAGAACACTAATCCACAAGAATCCACTGAGTGTCCAGAACAACTATTTAACAAAAAGCACATCATAAAATTTTCTTAAATTAGGAATACAAAGATGGTAGAAGCTTCCAGAAGTCCCCCCCCAGAAAAAAGAAGAGAAACAAGAATCTGATTAACATTGCTAAAAGCTAATGGTGCAATTATTTAAATTTGTGGAATGAAAGTGATCTCATATAGCAATAAAATTTCAAACAATTCTTTGTGTTTAGATACTTTTGGACAACAAAGACAATTTCAGACTTTCAAAATTCTCAAAAAAAAAAAAATCACTTCCTTCCTTCCCCCTCCCCCAGAAGCTTCTGGGGCACGTGCTCTACCAAATACATAAATAAACCAAGGAAAAAGAACATGTAGGGTTTGGAAGTAGAGGATCCAACACAGGATACAGGTGAAGGAAATCCCCAGTACAGACCTAGGCTATAGCTGTGCAAAAGAACTAAGGCTCAGCTGGCCCAAATCAGGAAGATCAGGAGCTCTAATCCTCCTGGGGACTGACATATTAAGCAAGAAAGAAAAAAGAAACACATAGATTTCTTGCATAGAGTTCCCTTAGAGATTTTTGTTTCCTAGAAATATCTAAGAGAGTCCTAGAAAACGAAACAAAGGCTCATTTTTTCAAGAAAGGAAATATATTCAAAGGGTATTATATAGCATAGCTCTTCAGTAGATTTATGTAGTCATAATAATCTCTGAATATTGATTTAACCAAATAAAGGGATTGTTGAGGAGGAAGTATAAGGCACTAAACACTCATCTTTTATAGTAGAAGACAACAGATAATATCTAAATTTTAAAAATCAAGATGGAACAATATATGTATGTTATTCAGAAATATAGAAATAAAAGCCCACAAGAAACATTTAAGAAGTTGAAGGTGGTTTCTCTGAGCAGGGAGATTCCTGAGAAAAGGATTGGGCAGGGACCTTTACATTTTATTGCTTTTTTTAAGTTATGCACATGAAAACTTTGATTAAAATACAAATTAAATTTTTAAAAAACTGGAAAACTCAGAAAAAGATTCATACTGTCTCTGTCTTCACACACTACCTTTCTGGTCTCCTCTCTCCCCTTCTGGCTCCTTTCTTTTGGGGGTTTGTCTGGTATGGTTTTGTTATTTTCTTAGGAGAATGATTTTTTAGTTGCTATTTGCCTAAGTACAGATGTCACAAAACCCCTTTGTAAAGGTTGCTGGCAAATTGTCCTCTTCCCTTAGAGGAAGATATAGAATGGACATCCACACTAATACTGAAAATAACTGTCATATTTATGGCACTTTTGCATTTTATTTACATGTGTAGTTGTCTTATTTCCGTTTTTAGAATGTCAATATCTTGAGGGCAAGGATTACCTTATTCAATTTGCATAGCCACAATAATAATGTAATTCCTTGTACACTGTGGACATTCAGCATGGGATTTATTTAATTGAAGACACTGAGAAATAATCAGGAGTTTTAGCAGGCATCTCATTGGGCTGCTTTTTAGATCAGGCACTCATATTCTTAAATGAGAAAAAATGTGATGGGTAAATTCACACCTAATGGATGCAGTACATGCTGTTTGGGGGTTGGACACACTTGTAGCTCTGACTCCGGTGGTGCAAATGCAATTTATGGAACCAAAGAGTTCGTACCCCTGTCATACTCTGAAATAATTAGAAAAAGAAAAACGTGAAAGAGAGAAATAAAAATAACAGAAAAATGACTAATTTTAGAAAATAGGATAAAGAGTAACAGGTTGAGGTTTTTTTTCACTTCACCATTCCCCCTTTTAAATCACTTGTTTCCATTCCAATAAAAAACGAATATGCCTTTACTGTGTACAATAAATTGGCTGTCCAGTTTACCTTTCTGGAATGTTTAAGCTTTCAGAATCATTATAGATGATATAAGGGTGGGGGACAGATAGTCTATTTGGTAAGCACAAGGATATTTTGAACTCTTAGCAACAAAGAAACATAGGTGAGTAGAGCCACAGATCCAAAGATCATTACTTAAATTTATATTACATATTTGTAAATTAATTTGTCAGTTTTCCCATCAGAACTTAAACTCAGTGAAGGTAATGTTCACTGATGCACATAAAATGTCCTTTGATTAGATTAAGAAACCAACAGTACCCACAAAGAAAAGATTTCTCAGTAAGATTTCTCAATAGGAGTTTTCTACATGAAAATAACTGTATTTCCCAACAAACTATAATAATCCCGATCTATACTTTGATCATTCTAGCTCTTCATAACTGCAATCCTAGGTCAGTATCTCAAGAGGACCACGGATAAGCTGTAGCTTGCCCGTGGAAAAGAGAGTGACTAGAATAGCAGTGGGCCCATAATTAGGGCATGTAAGAAACAGTTGAAGAAACTAAAAAGAGATTTGGCTCATATATCTCCTCAGGACTCAAGAGGTCTTTATGATCTTCGGATAATTTTTTAAAATTTTTCAATAATTAGGACTATCCAAAAAGTGCCAAATTCACTATCATTAGAAGAACCTATTCAGAAATTGACTAATGTTCTGCCAGCCAGTTCTGTAAGTATAAGGCATTCCCGGGTTAGCCAAGACTGCTTGCTATCTTCAAGTATCAATTTCCTTCTTATGCATTATGGTAACAAAGGCCTTAGGTTTTAAATAGATACATGGATTTTCAGATAGATAGTCTATTTGCCAGCTTCTCTTGCAGCTAGGTGTAGACATGCAAAGTAGTTCTGACCAGCAGGATGTGAGTAGAACCAACATTCAGGTGCAAGCTTGAAGATAAAGCTCCTTACCCCTAGCTGGAAATGGCTGGTTGAAACAGAAGAAAATATGGAAATCACATGTTGAGAAGGGCCCTTACAGAGTCAGTGAGTGGAGGAAATGGAGCTCCAAATTGTATCTTCTGACACTCAGTCTGGTATATTTTCTACCAAATATTTTGCTATACACTGTTGAATTTTTTCAGTGAATAAAAATATTTTCACCATTTTTAATGCTCCCTTCTTGCTCTTTACTTGTAACTCATTGACTTCATCTATATGGTCTTTGGAAAAAAGAAACATAATTAAGAAAGTAATATATTTATGATGAGATATGAATTATGATTTCTTGAACATTAACTCCTCTTTAAGGTCAAAAATAATAAATAGAACTTGAAGAAAAGATAAGCCTGACTATGTTTCAAAAGTGCATTCTTTTCAAATTTTCTATAGGTTTGCATTAAATCACTTTTTAAAACACTGATGCTTAATGTTGAACAAGTATCTGGTTCACTAAGTGAGTGATGGAGATTTATAGGTGTATTTTGCATAGAGAATACTCAGCAGAGAGCTCCAACTAACACTGGAAAGGATAATGAGACGGCATTCCATGTTGGGAAAGGAGAGTGAAAGAAAGTTTTAGGATAAATAGAAATCACCTCTGCATGTGACATGTGTAGGCACCAGCGAAGTGACTGAAGAAGATAGGCGAGTCAGGGGATAGCAGAAAATAAAGCTGGAAGCATAGACTGGGACCAGAAGATAAAAACCCCTGAAGGTTGTCTCAGATGGGACTCAAGTGATAAGCAAAAGAAAATCCATTTTAGATAGCCCTATAAGAGAAAGATATAGCTAAAGAAGTGTTTCAAGAGAATTGTTCTGCCAACACTATGTAGGATGGACGGGAAAGAGACACAGCCTGGGCTGGGAGAAAAGGTCTTAGAGTTGGGGACAAAGAGATCACCACAGTGAGAGCCACTGAGAGAAAGAAAGGAGCAATAAAGTCAGTATTTCTTCATCCCAGGAAGGACACAAGTGAGACAGGCTTGTGCGTAATACAGATAAAAAAAAGTCTATTTCTTTAGTTTGCTGACATTTGATTAAATTATCTGTGGATGTTTCTACCTAACACACATAACACCCAGAAAAACATAGGTTTATGGAGAATTTCAGTCCAACATCTAAATTGGTAGGTATACAAAGTACCTAGATGACGGGTCAAGTCTTTCATTGAAAGGACTAAAGGGAACACATGTTTTAAAATGGTGATTTCAGAGTTTTATCCAAAATTAGAAAAATCGTTTAGAATGTGTGATTTGTATTATGTATACAATTAAAGTCAGAATGAAACACTCAGTAAATTTTAACAGAAGATAATTACTCAAAGGATATAACATTTGATCTATTAGCTTTTGCTGGTTACTTAGAAAGAGGGTTATATAAATAAATCATGGTTATTTGGCCGTTCAGGAGACTGAATACCTTGATTCCAAAATTGAGACATTAATAAAAAGTAAAAGAAAAAATGTCATTTTAGGATACCAAAAAATTAATTGATTGCAAATTTAGAAGGATTAATCTGAAGCTGAAAGAACGCAACATGCTGTGGCTGTCATTTAGGCTGTCTGCTCAGCTTTCAATAATCTTCCTGTGTATTGGGATATTTACCACTGTGCTCCTACCTGATGGAGTAGTCTCTAAAAGCCATGCTCATTTTATGCGACCCTGACACCCCTGGCCACAGTGAATTGGCTTAGAGGAAGCCACCCAAATAAAACTGAGTCTATTAGAATTCTCTCCTTGTAATTATAACCAAGAGGCAGCTAATAAGTCTCTGTGTTGTAGCTGGTAGCAGAATTTCTAAAGCAATTTAAGGGGAAATGGGGTGGCCATATAACCATGCAGAGAGGGAGAGAGAGGCAGAGCATGCTCTTCTGCCGAGAAAGAGAGAGACACATAGAGAGAGAGATAGAGGGGGAGAGGGAGAGGGAAGGGGAGGGAGGGGGG
>CAUYSK010100926.1:0-19351 GCA_963575035.1 Avahi laniger
GTTGTCCAATTAATTTCTTTCTATTTTTAGTAGAGACGGGGTCTCGCTCTTGCTCAGGCTGGTTTCGAACTCCTGAGCTCAAACAATCCACCCGCCTTGGCCTCCCAGAGAGCTAGGATTACAGGCATGAGCCACCGCACCTGGCTAACACATAATCTTTTTATCTGAAAGAGTTATTGAGAGACTAGAGGGAAATAATACATGAAAATACTTTAAAATTTCAAAGTACATCAATATCATTATCTTTACACTCTGGGAGATATTTTGGGGTAGATTTACTTTTTAAAAGGCTCAGTTTCCTCTCATCCATCCTTACCCTAAGAGTATAGAGTCTCACAGCTGAGACCGTCTCAGATAATAATCACATGTTCCAAAATTTCTTATGGCAGCTCTAGGGTGAGGGACTGTGGAAAATTAAGGTCACAAGTCAAGGTTACACTCATCTTTCTACAAAGCAGTATGCATAAATCATTTAGTTAGTCAGAGTTTTCCTGCTTACAGAAGAAAGAGGTGTAGGTATAAGTAGGAGAATGCAGCCAGGGACTGGTGTTTATGACTTGAATCCACTGAGAGATTTTCCCCAATCTCTACATTTCTTAGTAGTTCTACCCCAAAAGAGCCTTTTGGCTTTCTATTAGAAAACTCATCATGTTCTAGCTTAAAAAGCCAGAGCCATCTGTGTTGCTCAAGTTGAGCAGTGTCAGTATTTCCATTATAGAAACTGCTCTGGGATTCAAGTGTTTATAACTCAGTTGTAAAAAACCTTGCTCTGGACTGAGTTTTGGCAAATGAGAGAGGGTATTGGCTGCACAACGCTTTTTAAAGCCACTACTTTCTGATTCTTTAAAATTCTTTGAGTGACTCTGTGTGCGTGTGTGTGTGTGTTACACTGTGAACACAGAAGTCAACACAAATCTGGTTAGAATGTTTTCATTTACGTGTTTAATTTGGCAAATGTTTTAATTCTTAAAAGAAGACTAAAACATTGCTTTCTCTAAGTAGACCAAATGGCATTCTCAGACTCTGAAATGTGCTTGAAGGGCATCTTTACTAGCACAACTTCAGAAATGGTTTCCCCAGACCCTCTCTTTTATAAAAAGCAGAGGAAAGTAACATGAGTAGAAGCACCATTAGAAATGACTCTGTCAAAGCAGTTAGACTGAAAATTTTGATACATGAGGAAAGATTTCCAGACTGGAAAACAGGAAAATGAAAGGAAAATGTATTTCTTGTTCCTTGAATTTTTTCCTTCATAGAAATTTTTACTGAGATATAATTCAGATACCATATAATTCCTCTATTTAAATGTGCAATGTAATGGTTTTTAGTATATTCACAAAGTGGTGTCTCTATTACCACTATCTAATTCCAGAACTTTTTCATCAACCCAGAAAGAAATCCACAGCCTTTAGAAGTCACTCCCCATGCCCCCTCTTCCCCTAGCCCCCAGCAACCACTGATCTACTTTCTGTCTCTATGGGATTGCTCAGACATTTTCGAGCTGTAGGTTAATCAGAGCATGGCCAAGTGTGTCCCCCAATCAAAACTCATAGAGAGCACTTGGAAGCTACAAAGGTATGATGACAAGCACGCCATCTGGCTCAAAGGTAGGAAGCCACTTAAAGGATGGGCAGTTAAAGGTGATGAGTGGCACACAAAGTACCCATCTCATGCTCCACTGGGCATCTACACACTCCTGTCTAGGATATGGATAAGAAAATGGTAATTTATCTTTCAGGAGGCACACACTGTCTTAGGTTCTCATTGTTTTGCTTCTCTTCTCAATCCTCAAAGTCCCTACGGTGAACTAAGTGCAATTTTTATGGGGACAGAGAGAACAGGACCATACTAGCTACAAAGGGAACTCCCTCCCAGGCAGGTAGGTCTGGGCACTCAGAGGTCTCACTAGTACCTCAAACTCAACATCAGTCCAAAACCTGCCACCCCTACACGTAATTCTGCTCCTGGCAAGACCTTCTTTCCAGCCACTCAGTTTTGAAATTTCAGTGCTAACTGAATCATCTCTCGAATAGCCAGTCATTTGCCAGGTCCAACACATTCTTCTTCTGCAACTCCCTCTTTCTCCAACCCCCTACCACTGCCCTGGTGTGGTCCCTTCATTTCCTGGACCTTTGAAATAACTCCCCAACTGCTGTTTCTTCTTTCATCTTCCTGTTCCCGCTCACTTTGCCTGATATATTAGTGCCAGATTTGCTTTCCTGAAAAATAGCTCTGACTAGTATTTCTACATCCCCTTCAGTAGTTCCATACTAGTGATAGAATAAAATCAAATCCATAGCCTGGCATTCAAGGCTTTCCACCATCTGACCTGACATCCTATGATCCCCCTCCCAGCACCCTGTGCTCCAGTCTCAGTGGACTTCTCCTTGATACTCTGCCTCTGTACAAGTTGTTCCTCGATCCCAGAATTCCCTACTTCCCTGCTATTGTTGTGTTATCAAGCTCCACCCCATCCTTTAATGCTCAAACATTATCTCATCCTGGATGCCCTCTGACTCCTAGCCACCCAGCCCTCCACAAGCTGAAAAACTTGCTCTCCTCTGAGTTCACACAGATAGCACCACTTTCTTGGTTAACTACCACTTTGTCTTGTATCATAATTGTTTACACAGGATTCATTTCCCCTACTAGATCATATACTCACTCAAGATAAGATCTGTGTTTGATTCTCCACTGTATTCTGCAGACTACCTATTAATACTACAGTATCTTGTACATAATAAATATAGGTTGAGTATCCCTTATCCAAAATGCTTGGGACCAGAAGTGTTTTGGATTTTAGATTTTGGGGGATTTTGGAATATTTACATTATACTGATTGAGCATCTCAAATCTGAAAATCCAAAATATGAAATACTCTGATGAGCATTTCCTCTGAGTGTCATGTCAGTGTTGAAAAAGTTTCAGGCTGTGGAGCACTTCAGATTTTGGATGCTCAATCTGTATGCAGAAATATTTGCTCAATGAATGAATGGATACAGGTTAGCCTGGATCTGAATCTCAGGGCATGCTGATGTTCATAAAGTGATTGTGACAGGCTCTGTCCACAGGGCCTTCTATGTTCTCCTAAGGATGCTTCCCATTGGCTTATCTAAAGCCTTGCTGAATGGGCCCATGATTGGAGCTTCATTACTAAAGCTTATTCAACTTCATTAAATCTGTTCTCTTCTCATTAGAACCAGGCAGCCCCCAACCTCCCTCGGGCTCACAGATGTCCCTGGCTCTGGGCTCACTTCCCTATTCCTCAGTGAGCAGAACTGGAAAATTCTGGTTGCTGGGCAATTTTACATAAAAGAAATAACAAAAATACCATATCACAATATGTGTTTCTCTCTGAGAATAGAAATATTACTTTATGTTGCTTATAGTAGTCTAAGAACACTGGCAAGCATTTGGACAATGACATTTGGTAGAAATGATAATAAAATGAACATATAATTCATCTTTTACCAATGAACTCTTTTAACTCAGAAATGTACTTTTTGCTCAGAGAAAGAAGTGGTCTGTAACTAGATGGAAAGAGGTTATAGCCTAGATAATTCCATTCCAAATAGCTGTAGAGAAAAACACTTAAAGAGTAGACATACCTGGAGTTTCAACTGCATCCTGCTTTTTGGTTGTTCCCTTTGTGTTAATTTCACAACTTACATGATAAAAAGTGAAAAGCAAATGATGTTTCTGATGCAGGTAAATGGGGAGCTCAATTTTAATCTGAAATGACAGCAAAATTAAACATGGCACTTTGTTTGTTTTAATTGTCAGGCTGAACTGTCAGACTTTTAGTGCAGTTTCATCATACTATTCCAAAACTACTCCGTAAATGACTGGTCAAGAGGTCAAATGATAGTAGATATCATTTAAATATATTCCAAATGCTTTTCTTGTCAGTTTCAGTTGACAACAATATTCTCCTGAGTTGTGAGGGCTGATTTATTACTTTTGCTCAAGAGTTCAGTTGATTCTCCTGGACTCAACTTTGCAGCAGAATTTTCTAAAACACTAGATCAAAAACCACATCCTCACAGCCCAGGGATACTTTGTAACTCAATCTGAGTCAACGAACGTAATCCATTTAAACTGTGCACTGAATTTGAAAGGGTACTTTTTTCTAAGTTGTTGCTTTCTTTTTCATGAAGAAAACTCAAGCCTTTATAAATAAATGTGCAAAAGGTCACGATGGTATAATCACAGTTGATATAAATTTCTCAAGAAAAACACAACTTACTCTTGAATAAAGAGATGAAAATTATCACCCACACACATGAATTTAGTTAAAAATTAATACTTGTGACAGAGCATCTCAAGTAATTTTCTAATCAGAACCCTGGAAGGATGTAAGAGACAGATTACAGATTGAATGCATATGCCTGTACCCACATAGGTACACATACAAATACTCTCTCTGTCTCTGTCGGTCAATATATAGTGAATGATTGAAAAGCATGTTCATTTCAGGTATCCTAAAAATTATGTGGATTACTTACTACATGATCAAGTTTTCTGTAGTGGCTGGTGTTGGTTACAGTGATAAATATATTAAACAGCTTGGTGATAGATATCTGGCACAGTTATCATTCACACAAGGCATGGCTTTGGTATTATAACCAGTGTCTGCTGTAGGTATATTTCACTACAGAGCATGCCTATTCACAGCATCCAGACCATCTGGGTATCTAATGCTCTGCTGCACATAAATATGGGCATACTCCCTCCTTGGGTGGCGAAAATGCAAGGCACTACTATCCCTCTCTCCTACCCCCATGAAACTAGGGGAATTGGATTGAGAAAGAAATGAGCGAGGCCTAAAGCTGGGGTATAAGGCCTCCATACAACAGCAGGTGGACATGGGGAAATGATGACAGTGGGGGGCGGTGGGATGGTTTCAGACGAAGCCAAGAATAGAGACATGAGGACTGAGAAGCAGGAACTGCAGAATGCTGGCCTGGGGTGCCCATCCAGGTTCCATGAAGACATGTAGAAATCAAAAGCAGTCTACGGATTTGGATGCGCCAAATACATACATACAGACCAGGAGAGGCTGTGACAGAGACACAGTGAGACATGCTGGAAATACACAGAGATGAAGAGGTAGAGTAGGAGGAGGAAGGAAAGAGAGGCAGAGACAGGGTCAGAAAGGCAGCCTCAGGAGGGAGCACAGAGACCAGGACACCACACCACTCCCCTTTATCTGCTTTGCACCCAGGCGTGAAGGGCAGCCAGTGGAATTCTGGTGGCCCAGCTGTGCGACTGTGTCTCTTCAAGTATTGCACTTACAGAGAGGCTGCACCCTACCACATAAAACCACAAGGAGAAAGATCTGGAAGGACCTTCAGAAAATCTCTTCTGAATTTCTTATTTTAAAGCTGAGGAAATGGAGGCTCAGAGAGAGGAAGTTACTTACTCATTGTCACCGAGCCAGCATCGTCAAAGCTACGAGGGCTAGAGTCCTAGCTCCACTCTGGTATTTGTTTCCTACGTTATTATCTCAAGTCAAAGAGTCCCTTAAATTTGTGGGCATATCTTCCACTGTCATCAAAGGGCACCGAGCAGGCTGCAGCCCTTTGTTTTTAATGTGACATTTTCTACTTTCATGGAACAAAACGTTCAAGGATTGAAAGAGCAGATAAAAAGATGGAAATCATTCAAAGAGAAAAAGAATAGCAACTGCTGCATTTTGTAAATGTCAGAACGGTATGTTTTTACCTCATCATAGAACTCTGGATTTTGGTTGTGATGCGAGACAACAGCATAAGCGTTTGTGGTAAAAACAGATCCTGCAGGTTTTCCGTAAATACACTGCAAAAGGAGGAAACAGAGTCACCACTCTACATGCAGGTCTTTAAATCTGATGCTATGGAACCACATACAGTTAGAGGCATCTGTGACCACAGGGCCACGGCCAAGCCCACCTGGCTCTCACCATGAGCCTGTAAATTCCAAATCATTTACACAGTCACTCCAAAACCACCTCAGACAACGCCTAACTTGGCTGTATGGATGCTTTTGAATTTCTGGCCATCAAAGAAATGTAATTCCAAACTAGTTGACTATAAGAACCTACACACTTCTAACCATCCGGAAGAAAAACATTCTCAAACCAGGCCTATAAAGCGCACATCTCTCATGCTACTTGTGTTTCTTAATATGAGAGGCCCCCTGAGCCAGTCAGCAACATTTGTTGAATGCTCATTGTGCGGCGGGCAAGTGAAGAGTTGTGCTTTTTTTTTTAAAAGTTAGCAGACACATTCCTAGCCTAAAGGAATTAATTAAAAACTAAATGTCTATTAAGCTACAGACAAGCTTACTGTTCTCTCACATTTTTAAATGTGGTACTTTATGAGCCACTTTTATAAAAATCACTGGCTTTCTGTTATACCAATAAAATAAATAGTAAGGCTTTCTATGGTTCCATGGAAAGATCTGATTTCATTTTTAGTGTGAGTTTTTCACTTCCATGGGCCTAATAAGCTCAAGGATGAATATGGAGTCAGCATGCCAACATACTAATTGCCTCACTCTGTTACTTCAGAGCGAGCCTCCAGACCAGCTAAGAAATGAAACTGAGACTCCATGTGAGTGAATATCCATCTCTTCTTAAATATGGTTATGAAGGCAATTTGCAAGAACTGCTGGGAGGTAATCTAAGACTCTTGGGGTATACAAAAGGATATTTCATGGAGGGGAAGGAACAGTTGTTCTCATCTCCACCGAAGGGAGAACCAGAGAAAATACACTGAATTTGAGCCAGCTAATCTTTAATTTAAGTTCCTCTGTGGTGGAAAAAAATATCATTTCAAAGGTAGGGGCTGTTAAACATTCAATGACTTAGGGGAATTCCAGCCTCTTTCCCTAGGTGGTTTCAGTGTAAGACTAAGCATCCGTCTAATTTAGGCTCAAGCTAGAGAAGTGAGGAACCAGATAAGCACGTCATGATGCCTAGATGTTCTCTGGCTTCTCTTCCAGGTCTCTGATTAATGGGTTAAAGGGCAAAAAGCAAAAACCAGCTGAGAAGAGTAAAAATGGAAAGGCACTGTGATGTGACAGGTATTTATGGATGCTGCACCAGATAAGACTGGGATTCTGCTTTTCGTAGATCACAAACCCAAATTTGGAGGCACCATTTCGCTAGTCATGGAGCAGAAGTCATATCTCAGATCAAAACAGACATGCTGTGCTTCTGTCAGCTCAAAGCCTATTCAGGTTTCAAGGAGAAAGGAGTTTATAGTCCTCTGATGGTACCATTATAAGCTATCGGGTCATAAGAAAATGACCTTGTGATTGGGCATTAGAAGCAACTCAAAATCAAAGTGGAGCAAAAGCCAAACCTGGTATATGAAGCTCACCCATTTTTAAAGCTATACATGCTCCTACGTTATTTTGCTATTTATTATTATTTAAACTAACCCTTATAGTTAATATGCAAGAGTAGAAGAAAACATTAGTCTGACATAGCACATTTTCTTTTTGATGTTTAAACAAATTAAACTTAGAACATGAGACAACCAGGAACCAAAATCTCCATCTCTGCTTATCAGTATCATAAACAAACCTTTAGAGAACTAGCGTCACTTTCATCTGAATCCCGGAATTCCACACAGACTGCAATGTTCCTCGCCTAGAATGATTAATTGTCCAAAATGAGTCACACAATTAGAAGATTATAAATAATATTTTCTACTTCAAAAATGTATAGTTCATACTATTTACCTTGGCAAATGTTTTCTGGCTATCGTATTTTAATTGCAAGGGATATACATACAGATGGTTTTTGTAAATAGTAAATGGATAACAATATTTTGTCATTTCTGGAACAAACTCTTCAACTTCCACAGTAATATTTTGACAATTCTTTTCAAAAGGCTTCAAGGGCACATATGAAGAAGTAATACAATCTATAGTAGGGAAAAAACAGGCAAAGATCATACAGTTTAACAATCATTAACACATTCTTACATTTATACAAATATACATGGATTATGTTCTCAAAGAGTGATTTAAAAAACAGGATTCTTAGTAATTCACGAAAAGTCATATAACCACTTTAAGAACCCAAAAAGACAAGATGGAGTAGCCTGATGCTGATTTTAGTGGAACCCTTCACATCAGACATAGATTGCTATTTCATTCTCAATGTCGAGTGATTTGCCAAATATAACACATCATAATTTTGACAAATTTAAATTCTGCAAAGAAATCCATTTCATTTTCCCTCCTGTAGCTGCAATTTAGCTTTCACTGCAAATTTTTATTGGTATCAGGGAAATAACGGTAAATTTATGCCTCCAATTAGCTCATGGCAAATCACTTTTAAAAAGTTAACTTGGTGCAGGTGCAAATTTTCATCTAAGAAATAATGGAAGCCTTTTGAAACTACAGATCTTATGATGTGTTACCAATAATAAAGTCAATACTCCCAAATGTGAAAAATACTAAACCTCAGAGAAGTTTAGCAGCATATGTTACTGAAATAGGTTATTCATATACTTAAGAGGCTCTAAGACTGCTGGTCCTCACTGCAGAGAGGTATACACAAAGAAAGAAGACCCAGGGAGAATTGGACCTGAGACAAGAGTATTTTTTTGTTGGATTTGTTTTTCTATTAGAGCAACACATATTTATAATAGAGTATCTGAAGGTATAGAGTAAAGACAGACAATAACAATTGATCATTCTACTACCCAGAGATAACTACTGTTAAGGATTTTGGCATATTTTCTTCCAGTCTTCTTTGTATGCATGTTTTGTATAGTAATATAAAGCTCCTACTCTATGTATAGAACTTTATCTTGATTTTTAGACATTTTATCTGGTGTCTTATTCCATGAATTCACTGTAAACATCGGTTTTAATGGCTGCAGTAAAGTTTCATGTACCATAATTGTCTTAACCACGCTGACAGTATTGTTTCTGGTTTTCCCCCTGTATAAATAACACTGCAAAGAAAATCTTTATGCATAAACTCCTGTCTACATTTCAAATTGTTTCTTTAGGAAAGAATAATCCATTGTACTTTTAGATATTTAAAAATGTAAATTAGATACCACTCCCCTGCTTAAAATCCTTTAGTGACTTCTCACTGCACTTAAAATACAATCCAATCTTTTCAGGCATTACCATGGTCTGTACAATTCCTTGCATGACCTGATCCTTCGTACTTCATCTCCTATCTCCACTGTTCGCATCACATACTACACTACAGCCACATTGGCTTCTTTTCTGCTCATACAAACCCAGCTTGGTCCCACCTCGTCTTTACAACATACCTGCTGCTCTCAGTACGGGATATACAGTCTCTTCAATTCCTTAGCTTAAGAGAGGACTTTCCCGGGCAAGCCTTTTTGAAGCAGCTCACCCCTATTATGAGCTGAAATTACTCATTTATATTTTCCTCGTTTGCTGTCTGTCACTCCTTCTAGACTCTAAACTCTGTAAGTTTAAAGCATAGTAGGTATGCAATGTTTATTTAATAGATACTTATTTAGCAAATGAATGGATAGAATCTCAAAATTGGAATGCCTTAGTTATGAACATCTATGGATATCTATTGCCAAACTGTACAGCTACACATGATAGGTGATAGTGCCTGGTCAAAACCTAGCTAGCATTAGAGGGTTTCACTTTAAACATTTTTGTAAATTTGACAGACAAGGGAAAGCATCTTGTTTTAATTTGCATTAGTGGCATTATTGCTAAGATTGAATATTTTTCAAATATTTACCAGCCACTTCATTTTATCTCCTACAAATTGTCTTTTTTGTCTTCTGTCCATTTTTCTCCTGGGATCTTAGATTCTTGTCCTTAGACAAGAAAAGAAATCCTCCTTCTTTTCTATCTCTTAGTTGATGACAGAAGTAAACATTTATCCAAGGCAAAAGGCAGCAGAAACTGAGTGAGGCATGCTCACAACATCATATGTTATATATGTTACAGCATCCGATAAAAATCAACTTAATTCACTTTGTCATCTGTAACTATTCATCATGTATACTGGGTTGAAAAGTGTCCCCTGCACCCAAAATTCACGTCCACCTGGAACCTGAGAATTTGACTTTATTTGGAAATAGGGTCTTTGCAGATTTAACTAGGTAAGATGAGGTCACACTGGATAAAGGTAGGCCCTAAATCCAATGACTGGTGTCCTTATAAGAAAGTCATGTGATGACAGAGGCACTGGAGTGATGTAGCTACATGTCAACAGATGCCAAGGATAGCCAGGAACTACTAGAAGCTAGGAAGAGGCAAGCAATAATTCTTCCCTAGAGCATTCAGGGAAAGCATAGCCCTGCCAACACCTTGATTTTGGAATTCTAGCATCCAAAACTGTAAGAGAATAAATTGCTGTTGTCTTAAGCCATCCAGTTCGTATTACTTTGATATGGTAGCCCTAGGAAACTAATATACCATGTAAACCTCAATAAAAATACTGAAAATATAAAAACCTGAGATTCAAACATAACCCTTAAGGTTTATTTGCAATATGTTCTTACTTGATAAATCCACAGGAACACATTCTACTGTGATGTTTAGCTGCCCAGGAATAATCTGCAATTTCGTTTTTTCTGGCCTAGGTATAAAATATTTTAGAGTTAAAAATCATTGGTTACCCTACATCCAAACTTAAAATTTTAAGCATTCTCTTTTTCCTCTATACGTGACTCACAATTGTTTTAAGAAATTGATAAATTCATCTATTATTTTCATTTATTGCAGGAACACCACAAACTTACTTCTTGTATTCTGAGAGCAACTTGAGAATGTCTTCATTTGAAAGCTTGCTACTGTCTTGTTTATACAAAGGAGAAAATCTCCCGTCCAGATCCAGAGAACCTTGAATATCTTTGAAAATGGGTCTAAAACAGTAACAGAAGCAGTTTTTAAAAAAATTCTTAAGCATTGATAAATTAAGATAAAATTAGCACTGGTGGGAATATAAAATGGCAAAACCAGTTTGGAAATAGTTTGGCAATTTCTCATCAAGTTACTCTATGATCTTTCATTTCAACTCCTAGGCATATTTCTACATGCTACATGAATATTCACAGATTTATTTGTTATAGCTCCAAATTACTAATAACCCAGATATTCATCAACAAGGGAATGGATACACAAATTGTGGTATATTCATACAATGGAAAACTACTCAAAATGAAGTACTGATGCACACAGCAATATGGATGAACCTCAAAAACACGCTGAGCACAAAAAACCAAACATAAAAGTACACACCGCACGATTCCATTTATGCGAAGGTCTAGAAGAGATAAAAGTCATCTATAGCGATAGTCAGATCGGTGGTTGCCTGGGGTGGGGTGGGATTGTTGACTGGACAGGGGCATAAGGAAACTTTCTGGGGTGATAGACATGTTCTATATATCTTGGCTTGGGTGGTGGTTACATGACTGTATACATCTGTGAAAATCCAACAAGCCGGACATTTAAAATGTGTGCATTTTATCAAAGGTAAAGAATATGTCCATAAAGTTCATAAAAATTAAATTAGATCTTTAAGAAAAATTTATATAGAGAGATTACAATATATAGTTGGTCCTCTGTATTCATGGGTTCCACATCCATGGATTTAACCAACAAAGGATCATAAATATTAAAAAAAAAGGAATTACGTTTGTACTGAACATGTACATATTAAAAAAAAAACAATTACATCTGTACTGAACATGTAATGTTTAGGGAACATTATTCCCTAAACAATAAAGTATAACAACTACTTATACAGCATTTACATTGTATTAGGTATTATAAGTAATCTATAGATGATTTAAAGTATACAGGAGGGTGTGCATAGGTTATATGCAAATACCACGCCACTTTTTTATTAGGGACTTGGGCATCTGTGGATTTTGGTACCTGCAAAAGGTCCTGGGACCGATCCCCCACAGATACCATGGGATGACTATATATGTAGAGTTTCTCATATGAATTTGAATTATTCCCTCCCCCTCTTCTTCTCCCATTTTTAAGCAGCTATTTTACTGCTAAAATGGAAAGTAATATACAGGTGCCCAACACACTGGAAGCAGTTATAGTCAGAAACATAATTCCCCCTGGCAGAGCCTCTGAAGATGTGGTTATAGGCATTAACCCCATTGTTCCTACTTGTAAGCACATCTCCTTTATTTCCAGTGAACAGGGGTTTATCATACATCTTTTAAAACTCCAGCCAAGCCTTCTGAGTGAGTTCCTGATATTGATGACAACCAAAACAACTCAGAAGGGAAAAAATAGCATAATTCCCCATCAGAACTAGGGATGAAAGCTTCTAACTCTGAAGACTTCAAAATTATTATAATTTTTCCATTGGCAAAACAGAATCAAGCAGCTACTGCTACTGACCAAAGAGGGGCAGTATGCCATGGTGGTCTAGAGTGTGCTCTGAAGTCAGGCGTTCTGAGTTCTGATCCCTGCTCTGCCACGTGCTGTGTGAACTTGGGCAAAGATTTCTGTCTTTGAATTTCTTTTTTACTTCTGTGCCTCAATTTCCTCACCTCCAAGATGGGGATAACAGCACTCACCTCTTATGACAATATACATTAAGCACTTAGACCAGTGCCTTGACAGAATTAGCAATTAATAACTGTCAACAATAATAGCAGCAGCAATTGACTTTTCAGGCTGGGGCATTACAAGTATGCTTATATTTACA
Source organism: Avahi laniger (assembly GCA_963575035.1). NCBI lineage: Eukaryota > Metazoa > Chordata > Mammalia > Primates > Indriidae > Avahi > Avahi laniger. The sequence continues at coordinate 12,683 of CAUYSK010100926.1, forward strand.
AGCCATACTTCACCTTCTATAATGCCCATATGAACCAATCTCTGCTACTCTGCTATTCACCTATCTTTGGCTATCACTTTTTTACCAGATAAACAAGGACAATGGTGACTTTTCATCTACCAACAAACAATACATTTTGAGATCCTCCCAAAAAAGAAATGATTATAAATAGTAAAAGATAAAAGAGTTAATTAACTTAGACTCTCCTACCCTTATGCTACTCCCCAGTACCCACTGAACATAACTGATTCAATTATTCAGAACATGGTGCCTTTCCCCAGAAGTTCCAGTGAGTTGTACAGGTTGTGCTATAAACAAGCCAGTGAACCTGTGCTTCAAAGGGGGCGATAAACAAGAAATATGTTTTAAATTATTGCTGCATGTAGACTTACAAAATTTGGAGAAAATAATGTAACCTACCATCAGATATGAGGTGTAAATAACACACACTTTCAAATATGCTACCCCCAAAGGGTTGGCAGAATTTGTCATCAGGAAGTAAGAAAATCTATTAGTTAATTAGACACTTGCATTTAATGACTGCATTGTCTTTGAATTTTTAGTACATTTTCCAGAATTATTCTATGATCGTTTTTCAAAGCATAATCCCAGCCAACTGTGAAATAGTGAGCATACTGTACATAATTCACTGTAATTTCTGGTTTTCTGGAAAAAATTCCACCACTTTAGCAAATAAGTTCTGCTTTAAAATGTAGTAAAATTTAAGTGGTGTCCGTCAATCGGTAGCCTGAGCCAAAGAAAACTTCCCTAAAGCAAGACATACGAAATTATGAGAGGGTCTCTGATGCACAGCAAATTTTAAGAGAAAGAATTCTTATATCCCAGTGTCCCAAGATACAATTGTTCTACCAGACAGATATTGCTGAATGCTGGTAAGGACAACAGCCCTCAATTTCACATATGAGTGTGAACGAAAGGGTTAGGATTATATTTGTACAAACCTGGCAGCCCAGGCAAAGGGCATTCTGTATTGTCCCAGGCGGCTACACACTTGCTTAGCTGTTCTATGCACCTTCTGGGCCGTCTAAGGTCAGAAATAAGAAGATAGGCTCATACTTGTTCAAACTACCACGGACCCACCCAGAAATATAACTTCCCCAACTTACCAACATAAAACATCAAAAATCCAGAAAAAATGTAGAAATAGCCACAAATAGAGCAACACACAGCAGCTACCCATTTTCTGAGACCAAAGTATTTCTTAAATGTTTCACATTTTCTCATTAACATAGGCTTCGCCATTATATTAATAAGACAGACAAAAACAGATGGAGGGCACATTTTGCACCGAACACTTCTACTGGAAAAATCTTCAGCAGTTTTTTTTTTTTTCCTGAGACAGAGTCTCACTCTGTTGCCCAGCCTAGAGTGCTGTGGCGTCAGCCTAGCTCACAGCAACCTCAAACTCCTGGGCTCAAGCAATCCTCCTGCCTCAGCCTCCCAGGTAGCTAGGATTATAGGCACGTACCACCATGCCTGGCTGATTTTTTCTATTTTTAGTTGTTTGGCTAATTTCTTTCTATTTATAGTAGAGACAGGGTCTCGCTCTTGCTCAGGCTGGTCTCGAACTCCTGAACTCAAGCAATCCTCCCGCCTCGGCCTCCCAGAGTGCTAGGATTACAGGAGTGAGCCACTGCGCACAGCAGTTTTAATGTGTATTTCCTTTCACACAGCAGGCAGATGCTTCCTATTCTTGGAAGAAGTTTGTTCTGGATACAGTTGACCTTTCTACTCCCAAAATAAGGAACAAGTGAGCAAGAGTCAATGCAATTAGTGTGTGTAGGAGCTGCTGTTTGCACAGGCACTGAGAGATGACAAAAGAGATAAACTGCCTATAGAGTCTGAACAGGCTGCGAAGTGCCGGCTGCATGCTTATCCCTAGGGATACAGAAGGCTAGAGGCTTTTATCTATACTGTTGAGACATTTGTCCCCCACAAATTAGTCACATCTCATCAGCATCCTCTACTTAATAAACACTATTTGAATACACAACAAAATGCCACATCCAACAGATTGGCACTTTATAAATAAGCAGTAGCTGGAGTGCCACTAATGAACAGAACCACAAATCCTTTCCCTCCCTGAGCCTCAGATTTCTCATTTATACAATGAGAGGATGGGATTAGATCGATGATTTGCAAACGGTTGGATTTCACAATCCATAAATTTGGATGGTGATACAGGGTTGCCAACTTTAATGTTGCCACTTAAGGACATTCGACAAAATAAAATAAAAATCCCTACTATTTAATATGCCAGCATTTAATGAAATAAAGATAGGCATAACCTTTAGAAAAGGAGGAAACGCAAAAATCGCAGAGTAAAGGTCAGCCCTTCAAATTAAATACATTTAGCTCCATGAAATGCTCACTGCGTGTTTGTCTTTTCTCATTTTATCACAGACAGGAGTAAAGCTGGGTATGGACTGGCATTTGGGAGCAATAGGACTGGATTGTCTTTACCCTTCCAGCTCTGACATTCTAGGGCTGTATGCAAGGCTGTGAGTAAGGAAAGAGTGGCTATTGCCAAGGATACCATGCCAATTAGCAGATGTTGCCTAAAAGCCTTTAGCTTTTATTCTGATAAGCAAGCAGAAATTAGATTGTCCTGTTTACTGAACGTAAATGAAAGAGGGGAAACCCACTATGTCCAAGCTTTAGCATACATACTCACATAGTATACAATATTTTCAGAATATATATCATGCTTAGAGACTATGGCCCCTCCACAGCCCCCAAGAGGGGCGATTGACAATGCTATTTAAAATATTAGTAAAAGACAAAGAGTGAGATGCAAACCATCCAGGGGATGGACACGCTTGAAGCTCGGACTTGGGGGTGGAGAGGGGGCAAGGGTAATATACGTAACCTAAACATCTGTACCCCCATAATATGCTGAAATAAAAAAATAAAATAAAATAAAATATTAGTAAAGGGTACATTCTACATTAAACTGAAATGTACATAAATGATCTTTACAAATTACCTTTATAGGATCTGAATTTTTGATGTAAGGTTCTGCACAGTGTGTAATGTTTCCCTGTAGCACCTTTTCAATTCTTGCAACCAGAAAAATTTCAGGATGTGGATTCGTCACTGAGAAAATTCCCTAGAAAAAAATTGCTTCCATTAGACATTTTTATGTAACCTCGTACATAAAACTATTTGGTTAGTGATTCCTAGTAGGTGTTTAGTATACGATATTGATATTCAACAAAGGATTGTGTCCAGGGTTCTAGAAATAGGTAGCACTTCCTTTCATACAGTTTTCAAAGCTCCCAATGTTCCTTTCAAAATGTTATATTTTGTCACCAACTTCAAATTGATTAGTCCCAAAGTGCAGGTTAACCAATGTTGCTTCACCTCTTCTGTTTGCCTGTGTTTGCAAGGTGAGTTTTTAGACCTAATTAATACGATGTGCATTGTTTGGCTTAATTGGCATGTGTCAAAATGTGTGCATTTCTCAAGTGTAACTAGATATGCATTTTTAAATGCAGATGCATGTAACTCCAGGACAATTCACTTACATTTAATTAATACTAACTGAAGCTAAGAAGGAAGAAAATACTTTACAGTTCTAATGTATAAATTAAATCACCCTCTAGAAAACATTCCTTTATTGCAGCCAAAGAGCTCTGGTGCTTTCAATGTAAGGATAGGAAACAGAGGATCCAAAACTCATTTCGTCCCTGTATACTTTAAGTGTATTAATGTAGATGTAATCAAAGTCACATATGTTTTCTTTGAATGAATGTGGAACAACCCCATCATCCCCTGTCCAGTTTGGCCCCTTCCAAATAAAATATCCTCTACATAGCATGTTAGTTGGTTATGTCTGTTGTTTAAAGGAACATCACACAAATGAATTTGAGTGGAAAAATCCATCGCTGGGTCTCTACCAAGTTTTCTTTTTCTACTTGGTATACAACCAACTTTGTTAATAAAGAGCTTTCCAGTTTTCAAAGCATTTCAGACACATTATCTCATTTGTTCCAGATAGAAGCCTCTGAAGGTACACAGGGCAGAACAGCTAATTGAGTGTTAAGAGGCTAGTAATTCCGGCAACAGAGTGAGACTCTGTTTCAAAACAAAAAAGAGGCTAGTAATTCCCCCAAAGTCAAACAGCTTGTAAGGAGCCCAGGTAATGGCTGGCTCAGCTTTGCATTCCCAAACAGCATGCATGGAACAAAGTGGTTAAAAATTACTCGGCAGTCAAATTTCCTGGGTTCAAATTCTGGCTTCAGCATTTATGGGTTTAGGCCAAGTCACATTCTAAGTCTCAGGTTTCTCACCTATGAAATGGGGATGATGACAGTAATAGTGATTCCATGCACTTGTTACACTGCATAAATGAAATAATGCACATCAGGTACTTGGTTCATCACTAGGGTGGCCCATCAAAGCGTCTCAAGGTCACGGAACTTGCCCTCCCGTAACTGCCGGGAACATGTTGCTCAAGCTATGAGACCAGGCTGGCAGCCCGCCCGAGCCGCCCCTGCAGAAGGTTATGCTGAGCAGCGCACCTTCGGTGCAATCTTATGCTAACTGCCACAGAACCATGCTAGATGGTTTTTGTGCCTTATCTCATTCAGTCTTCATAAAAAGCTTCTGATGTAGGCACCAGTATATACATTTTACAGATTAAGAAATGGAGGCTCAGAGAGGTTTATACAGCAAGTGAGTGAGTAAAGATTGCAGCTCCGGCTTCTAGACAACACAGCCCATGCTACATACTGCCGCTCAACCGTGAGGCTCATGTGTCCAACCTTGCACATGATGAGGCCGGATTAGAAATAGTAATACTGATTATCGCTATAGCTAACATTTACTGAGCACCTGTTTCCCACTCCCAGTACTCCAGGCATTTCCCCACCTGATGCCAACAATGACTATTATAATTTTAAGCTTTTTGATAATTGATAAAAGCACACTGTTTTCACTTGTTTATCTGAGATCACTGTTACTGTTACTGCTACTATTCCCAACTGCTATGCAGCATTGAGCAAATCCAGTGTGCCTGTCACAGTGCCAAGTGCTTTCTGGAGACAGCACACCTTGTTGGAGTCTCAGAACAGCCCTTGGATGCAGGGACTATCATTACCTCTACTTTACGGATAAGGATGCTAAGGCGTAGAGATGTCCACTTTCTAACTGACCAGGGATTCCAAAGTGGGGGGACACTCTGGAGCTGTTTTAACTTTCGTCCCATCAGTTTCTAACCCTCTCCCCGTCCGTAATATGCAGAAAGTGGCCAGAGAGCACTCAGGAATCCCATGTAGGCTGGAACACAGGCCCGTTAGGGCCGGTCTTCCTTTCCCACCAAGGAAGCATGGGTTTTCCCCTGACCCCAGGGCAACTCTCACCCACTTCATGCCCCCTCCCTAGAGAAAATGGGTCAGGTCCCCTCACCCCAGTCCCCAGCACTTACACAGCCCCTAGGACATGCCAAGGCATGTGGTGGTGTTATATACTTCAGCATTTAATTACATTTTGTCTAATATTGTTGATTGAGTTCTTTAAAACAGACCTAGGGTTCAAATCCTATCTTCGCCCCTCTAGCTATGCAATGGCAGGCAGCTTACTTAACCTCCCTCAGCTTCAGTTTCTTCATCTGTAAAACAGCAATAACTAAACCATTTCTCAAGATTATTATGATTACATGAGACACCAATAGAAAATGCTAGCACCCAGGAGATATTTTTTAAATGTTGATTTTCTTCCTGACCTACATTACAAGCTGGATGACAACTGAAATCGCAATTTAAACTTCCTACATCGAACATACAGTTGAGTAGTACATTGAAATAATACAATAAATACATCATTACCTTAAAAGGACTATTTGGTATTATACAGGAAATTTTAAATACATAATTCAATAGCGTGTTCTCAAATACTTATAATACTGTATTTGCTCAATCTCTCTTTCAGAAGCATCCACTGGTGTAAGTGGAATGTTCACATATGTGACAACTATAGTCCAAGTAACAAACTAAGTGGTTATAAGGGAACAAGGGACAACCTGGGGAAAAGCTACCACAGATCCACGTCCCCAAAAGCATAGTAACAGCACATAGAAAGAAGTCTTCTGCTACCATTTGGTAATCTGTATGAATGGGCATAATCTCTGACCCAGAAAATCCCAATGCTTGCAATTTATTCTAAGGAGCTAACACAACAAATGAGCCAAGCTGTATGCACAAAGAGGTTCAATGTAGCATCGTTTATGATATCCAAAAATTAGAAATATCCTAAGTAGCTAAATCAATGGGATACCATGTTAGCCTTTAATAAAAATGTGATTGATTTATAGATATTGATATAGAATGATAAACATGATATTAAATGAATACAGTAAGTATAAAAACATGAATCTGATATAATTTTTATAAGAATAAACACAATGTACCAACTTATACATTACCAAAATGTTAATAGTTATTATCTGTGGGTGGTGATTTTTACTTTCTTCTCTTTTTTTTTTTGAGACAGAGTCTCGCTCTGTTTCCCAGGCTAGAGTGCCGTGGTGTCAGCCTAGCTCACAGCAACCTCAAACTCCTGGGCTCAAGGGATCCTCCTGCCTCAGCCTCCTGAGTAGCTGGGACTACAGGCATGCACCACCATGCCCGGCTAATTTTTTCTATATAT